>JAVQJD010080166.1:0-35297 GCA_036023655.1 Nannoperca australis
CTTTCCCCTGCAGCCTCGGTGTGTTTCTCTCCAGATCTCCTGCGGGATGTCCGCAGATCTGGTCACCATGGCCGGCTTAAGTTCAATCAGCTGATCCCGGGTGTAAACAAAAGCGACCATGAAGTTGTTGTTGCGCTCAGCTGACCGCAAGTGAAAGAACCTCCAGAGCAACAGAAACACCAAAAACCTCTCCACCAGCACATTTGTGGAGGCCACGACACCAACAAGTCAACACCAAACAAAAAACCCAAAAGTACAAAGTTAAATAACAAAAATATTTAAAAGAGCAAGTAAGACGAGCGGAGCAACCGGCAGCACGCACACAGTTACATGTCTATATATCAGGAATAACATTTGTACTAAGTGATTAAACATCAGTTTTTGCAAAAACCAGAAAGAAAAAAAAAAATCATGATCACTTTCATCTCTGTCATGTTGTCTTCTGCCTTTAATTCCATTTCCAGGTGGTGAGTTTTGATGCTTCGACCACAGTGGACGAGTTCCAGTGTCGCCTCAACCAGGACACTGGCATGAGGAAAACGGGGCTATCTGGTTTCAGCTTGTACACTGATGACCCTACTGGACGAGAACTGGAACACTGCCTGCAAGGAGGCATCAAGGTGCATCTTTTATTCATATGATGAAGAGACAAGGTGTTATATTTCTTAACACTTAGTCTGTGTCTGCAAGTCTGTGTTTTTCATGTCATCTGCAGATTTGTGATATTATCTCCAAATGGGAGCAAGCCTCTAAGGAGCAGCATACTGGCAAGTCTGAAAACACCAGGACGGTCCGCCTCACCTACAAGAACAGGTAGAGGAGGATCCCGCCGGCCCTGTGGTGGCAAATCACAACAGATTAACATTCATATGCGCCAGGCTCATTTAAGTCCAAAACCTAAGCCACCAATTCTCTGTGGGAATCTATCTACCTGAGACGTTTGATAATGGTCCCCACAGAAATACAGCAAAATGTAGATTTTAGAATGTAGATTCATTTATTCCGATTCATGTCAGTGCGATGCTTTACAATTTTTTTCAGCTGCACTGTAACAGGGACCAAATGGTTCTACTCCTTAGAAATACAACCAAGCAAAAGAAAGAAGTTCAATAATAATGTTTCATCCATCCATCTATCATCTGTCTGTGTTTTCCAACTTCTCTCTCTCATTATCTCTTTCTCTTCTGTTTGACTTTTACTATCTCTCTCTTTACCTTTCCATCCACAGGCTGTACTTCTCTCTCCAGGTCAGGGGGGAGTCAGAGAGGGAGAGGTTGCTGCTGGCTTATCAGACTAACGAGGCCATTGTAGCGGGACACTTCCCTGTCAACAAGGAACTGGCTTTGGAAATGGCTGCCCTGCTGGCCCAGGTCTGAAAGCTTACGTTTTTAAAAATGTATTCCTTACTTTTCTATTAAATGTGTACAGTATGTCCTGGTTTTAATGGAAGACAATGCAAGCAGCAGTACAAACAACTCCTGGATAGTTTTTGATTTCACAATGCCGTCTCTAATGTTCATACACTATTTCTTCTGTGCTTCAAATACATTTAAGTAAAAAAGTGACTAATATTTCACGTGTTGCTGTTGTGTGGTAGACCAGACCCTACCCTAAAACCCAGTACAGTATAACACTTGTTATATGTGTGTGTTCAGGTGGAGTTTGGAGATTTTGAGCGTCCCTTCTCTGCTCCTGGATCAGCCCAGACCAAGTCTAACCAAACCCTGAAACAGGTTCTGGACAGATTTTACCCCAAACATTATCGCAGGACCACGTCTGAGGAGCAGCTCAGGTACCAGAACACACTGCAAAGTAGCTATGATTCAGTCTACACACATTTCCTACTTTCATATGTAAGTATCTGTTTATTTAGTTGACTAACTGTTATAGATATTGTCTCTCTTTTGTACGTGCTTGCATGTTTCATACTAATCCGGTTTCTATCAGATCTCTTTTTATATACATTTAATTCGAACAAAGGAGGAACTGTAGAACTGAACAATAGGAATCTTTCAGGTCATGCAGCACAACCAATTTCAAAATGCACACTGCTGCCATCATAGATTGTGGTAATCAAATTATTATGGTGGATGTATTGTCCCCTCCCCCTCCCCCCTCTCAGACAACTGCTGCAGCGGCTCTCTGCCCGCTGGGCCTCCCTCAGGGGTCGAAGTTCGTCAGAGTGTGTCAGGATCTACCTGACCGTTGCCAGGAAGTGGCCCTTCTTTGGTGCCAAATTATTTGAAGCAGAGGTAAGTGAACCCTGTTGTCTCACATTAAAAACACGATTAAAGTGTTACAGTGTTAAACTAATAAAGACCAGCATCTAACTGGCTAAATAAACTCCCGCTGTACAGAAAAGAGAAAGGAAAGAAAAACAACTGTACAACGTGGGTTGGTTTGTATTTTTTGGGGAGCCACAGATAAAACATACAGTGAAGTGTTCACAGTGGTGTACAGCACAGGATGCAGGATTGAACTGCAGTAATTAAAGCTTGGAAAGTACTGTACAAGAGTTGTAGTCTACTATCATATTTTTAATAGACTCAATCCAACACACACAGTATATCCTGTTTGGTGAGGAGCAAGAGCAGCAGGGGCATTGATGTTTGTTTATATAGCACACTGTTTGTGTTCAGTAAATCATACCTTAGTATGAAAATGTGTTTGTCTCTCCCTGTTTTCAGTCCATCACTCCCTCTCCAGAGCAGCGTGGACGTGTTTGGCTGGCAGTGCACGAAGACGGTGTCAGTGTTCTGGAGCACAACTCTGTTGTAAGCATCTCTGCTGCACCTCCCTGCAACTGTCCACACATGATCTCTTCTCTCTATTGCCCCGATGCCCAGCTGGGATTGACTCCAGCAACCTGAAGATCCCAGTGACAAAAATCACTTGTTTTTATAATTTCTTTATAACCGCTTTTTATAATTTTATTAACTCCTTTAATAAATACAGTATGACTAAATGCACGTCTCATTAGTTAAATAAAATGTGGAAATGTTGATAATGCATAAGTGAAACCTGCTGTAACTTGATCACAGCAAAAAACTAGGTCACAAATGACAATGTAAACAAGAATAAATGGGGGATAGTACCATGTGACATTTATGTAGCTTTCAAAAGCTTCACATCAACTTTGTTGCCACATGTTTTTTGTTCGTAAAAAATCTTCAGAAACCGCTGGTGTCCCACGCCTACAAGACCCTGATGACGTTTGGAGGCTGCAAAAAGGACTTCATGCTGGTTGTGGGACAGAGCACCAGTTCCAACACAAGTAAAGACAAACCTACAGAGAAACATGTGTTTGCTATGGACGCCTCCAAGGTTAGTGAGAGATCTGTGGTGGAAATTTCCCTTTATTTCCCTCGGAGAAGTGAGCAAATATAAGATGATTCAACAAATCATTGTCTTTTGTCTTTTGATATTTTAATTAAGCAAATAATAACGCCAAGCAAATATAAAAGACAGTGAATCTGTTGCCATTACAAGAACAGCCTAAGGTTTAACTTCATACACTCGAGTAGAGTTTACCAATGGGTTGCCTTTCACCCACCGTCTACATGGCGGTTTGATGCAGTTTGGTTGAGTTTTTATTGTCGAGCTGATGGAAAAATGCCCACGTTGTTTGGAATATGTGTCATAAGCAAACCCTAACTCACATAAATGAAAAAACAAAACATGAATACAGAAGAACAAATAATTTCTATATTCTATAACTCCTGTATTCAATGTTAAAAGATGATCATCTCCATCTCCAATCTCTTTGTAATAATTTTGCACGAAAATTTGAAAATTCAAGGTGTTTTACGTTGTTGAATGTCACAGAATGTCAGCAATTTCCCGCTATAGGTTTTATTGACATATCAGAAACCTATATTGCCAAAAAAAAAACAATTACATAAAATTTCACTAATAACCATACAGGACAGAAAATAGTCTATAATGTATGAAAGGAATGACATTATTATCATGATCAGCTGACAACAAAATAATGATGATTTATACTGACATCCCTTTCCGGCTTTGTTTTGTCAACAGATCAGGGAGCTCACCCTGCTCATTTCCAGCTACGTCAACAGTGCTCATCAGCAGAAGGCCGCCGCCCACCACCTCTCTGCCCCAGCTCTGATGGTGGCCCAGCCCATCAGTCTGAAGAGCAAAGAGCTGAGGAGCAGGTCCCCTCCGGCACTGGGACGCCCCAGCAAGACCCCCACGCTGCTGTGACGGCACGGAGATCTCCCGCCCTGAGCTCTCTGACAAATATTCATTGTACTGAGCTGCATTTTTTCTTATTTATATTTGAAAATGAAGGATTTATTTACACCTGCACTGGGACAGATCCCATTGTCATACAGCCCTTCTATCTGATCAGTCCTGTAGATTTATCTCATTGGGCCAGACTAATTCCTGCAATGTGGAATGGTCGCTTCTCTGCCTACTGTAAATGATAAATACTGTCTCACTAAACCATGAGCCATACAAGACAAGACAAGATTGGACTAAAAACTCTCTCATCTGTTTGATTTAATATCACAGACCAGCTGAGGTTGCAGCTGTTTACTGCTATCATCACACAGGATTGGTGGAAGTTGGTGTCCTTTAAATGTAACCAGTTAACTCCTGACAGGTGGCTTTGTGCCTTCCTCAGAGAACACATTAGATTTGGGGCTGAAACTGGAGGAGGCTAATGCTTAACATTCTCCAAGGACATGTTTGTGTCTCCCTGATGAATGTGTTGCTTTCATGTGCTGACTCCAAAGAGAAAAAGCCAACACTATTTATTTACAGCCTGAGCTAGCTTTGTAATGTTAAATCAGTCTATCAGTGCATTAAAGAGAGGTAATGACGCTTTGTTAAGGAATCATTTGGAAGGTATTTTTGTGTTTCTCTGTCGTCCTTTAGGGCACAATCACTTTACCAGGATCTAAAACCCTTACAGTGTTAGATCCTGTTGTATAATGAAGGACACTGAACACTATGATGAAAACAGGAGGCAATAACAGGTAACCAGACTGCAGCTGAAGGTTAAAAAAGAAAAAGCATAAAGCAGCGGCAGTGAAAATGTATGTATTTTATTTGCAATGCAATAGATGTGACTGGTGAGCTGTAGATTGGGTGAGTTCGTTGTCTTAGGAATGACAGTTTATAACAGGAAACCAGTTTGGACCCTGTGTGCTCTCAGTTACTGAATAGCCAGGAGAGCGGTGAAACTTTAATCAGGCACAAATACTTCGAGCCTTTCTGGTGGAGTGAATAAGAGAAATCAGCAAGCTTGCCTCCACTCTGCTTTTTACATGACGTGATCGCTTAGAGAAGTAACGCAGGGTTAGGTCAGGATGTGGGAAGGGATATCCACCCTATTGTTTGTATATTGTCCTTTAGAGGAAGATGGTAAGGGGATGTGACAAATGTTGAGGGAACAGGTTGGTGGAGATGTATGGTGGTTGCTGAAGGGGTTAAAGAGAAATGCAGTGTTTTGCTCTGTTCCCTGGCGTGACAGTATTATCTTACACCTGTATACAGTGAGTGTTGTCAGGAGTTATATTTATTTGTCATATAACACATTCTTGGAATAAGTGTTATAGTATTGTACAAGTTGAATGCTTGAATAAACTAAACTGCAGCAAACAAGTTCCTGGTTTCACTGAGTGTATAAAATCCCTAAGACAAGCTGCCTGTTCAACCATATATATAAATAATCCGTGCCTACTATACAAATCCATAGAAACCATAACAGTCAAACTTATTTTTTCCTTTAGAGTTTCCCTCCCCACAAAACTGCCTTCCAGCCGCCTCATTGGTGCGACTGGAACTGACGTGCTGATACCTGCAACAGGTGCCTGACGGCAAGTTACACACCCTCATTCCTGTAGTCTTTCACAGAAAAGAGAGGGGGGAGGGGAGGATATATGATACCCAACCTGTCTGAACTAATTAGAGACATGCTTTTGTCCCTGTGCTGCTATGGAGACGAGGGGTGGAAAACTGGGCGAGGCAAGGGAGCTAAGACACAGACAAACGATTCATGTTAATACTCTGTGGGCTCATTATCTGTTTTATCAAAGGTGTAGATATTGAGAAGAATCAAACAGGAAGTCCACATTCGTTCTCGCAAATCAAATGTTTTGATTATATGTACTTTTGAAATAAAGTTCAACATGTACATTGCATTTATAGTCAGTTATCAGGCTGTTTAATGCTATTTTCGTCTCCCTTGTCTTTTGTATTGCCTTCGAGTCGCTTGACAAATAGACTTAACCCTCAGTGGGACTTCAGTGTGACAAAGGTTGAACAGGGACTGTCTGAGCTTGAGCACCATGATCATGTTGGAACAGGTTACCCAGGAAGTTTTACCTACATAGTCTCACATTTATTTTGCTTACATACAGCGCCTGTTTCCAGTTTATGTAACAAATTCTCCCTTCACACACACAACTTCCTGACGTTTTAGCTGGAAGGGACTTGTGAATAAAGGCCTCTAAACTTCAGTATTTGTTGTGCACTTACTTTTTACGTTTGAGTGAGCCAGAACCTGACTGACAGGTTGAACACAATGCCAAACAGTTTCAGAGATTTAGCTAGAAATGACCACCTCCCTTTACACAAACAGGTGTTGTCATATAGCAGGAGTCTCAACCAACCAGTATCACCCAATACAGAAAACACTCAGTTTTCTCGCCAGCCTCAGCTCAAACACAGGCAGGAGAAATGATCAACAGGTGTATTTTCTGTCAGTCAACAAGGAGAACTCATGCTATAAAAGTGATCCAAGTAAATAGGGATTAAAGTTTCCTTTCTAAGAAAACAACCAGGACAGTGACACATTCAGAACAGAGCCACGCCCCTTGAAAAACTGGGTAGGAAACCCCCATTCAACCTGCCTCATGTAAACTAAAGGCTTAATACAATTGCATTATCAGAGCCGCCATCTTACATGTGAGACAACGGAAGTTTGACAGTTTGAGAAAAAACATTTGTGTACTCTAACCAACATCCACAATATGTGTTGACTTCATCCTGTTTGATACTCAATTTTGATCATGTATTAAGATTAGAAAAGCAGAAAGTTAAACGGTTGGTCACAGTGGTTTCCTCTAGCTTTTTTCCTTCCCCCATATCATGTGCTGTACTTTCCTTTGTGACCAAGTCACAAGGGATCTCAGACAAAACACTCTTACAAAACGAATACAAAGAAACCTGCACCACAATACGTGTCTTTCCAACATTTTATTAAAAACAATGCAACAAGCACATTAGTAAGTAAGAAACTGTACAATCTATGTGGAATTTAAGCCAATTCTAACATTAAAATGCGGCATGTGCCATGCATGATTAAAAAGCACAGTTCTTTATGGCATATAGACTGGATGATGCGTTAAGACTTTAAACAATTTATAAATAAATGGCGGCACCAGCGATGTCAACATAAAAAAAAAGAAGGAAGTTGATTGTTCCTTTACAACCCCAAAATAAATTGGTGAAAAATGGCACACTGCCACTGCAAAAAAAACCCAAAAAAAAACAAAAAAGGAATTTCAAAAAAGGCGATGTGCAAGCCGACTCTTTATTAGACTCCTGCTGCAGTGAAGATTTACATGGGCTCCATCTCTCTTTGCTGAAGATCAGAACAGACAAAAACAGGTTGTTAAAAACCGCAAGTCTATGGTACAAAACAACTTTTACACAGATTGATTTGAAAAAGTTACAGGAAGTTAATCTCACCTGGGCTTTGTTGTACTTCTGACTCTGTCGCCTTCTGGCAAAGAACTACACACAAAAAGAGACAATTAGGACCGATAGCTCATCTCAAAGCTGTGGTGAACAGGTTAAAAAGAAAATGTGCACTGGCTTAAGCTGAACAAATGACATCCAGGTAGCTACATTCAATTCAATTTTATTTATATAGCGCCATATCATAACAAAGTTATCTCAGGGCACTCACCAGCACCAGCAGGCCGGCTACCACAGCCAGCACCACCACCACGATGACAGCGATGATTCCCCCGGACAGGTTCTTCATGGTGAAAGTCGGGGGTTCCTCATCCACATAGTACACCAGGATGTTCTCCATCTGCAGCTGCTGGGTGCCTACAACTGGCATAAAAGTAGCCTGGTTCATGAAGAGGGGCAACACCTTTACCTGTAGGAGGAGGGGGGGGGGGTGATGGAAATGAGAGTCAGTCAATGGGCCATTCTTAGTTCTTTTTGTTTATTAAAAGCTGCTTCAACATACATCTTTCTCCATGTAGTAGGCCATCTGGGTCAGGTCAGTCTTGCGCTCTCCTATTTCTTTCTTCACATCGACCACAATCAGGCGAGCAGCAGGGTCATACTGCAAGACAACAGACCGGACGCTTTGTTAGTGAGCTATTTTTGTAATGCTGTTCTGAAAATGAAATCCATTATATAGAAAGTAATGTGACCACATGCATGCTTTTTAAAATCTAATGACACTCACCTCGACATTTTTCACCAAGCTCTTATTAAAGTTGTCATAACGAGTGTACATGGCGTTTGCAATGGCACTATATTAAGGAAAGAAATCACAATTATATAACTATAAACTGATGGGAACAGTGTGGTTTTGCAAGTAAAAAAGGGCTGTTAAATATACTTACGTCTTCAAACTGCTGGCATCCAATGGACCGTTCACTGGTTTGTGTGTCAGCTGAAGACGGACCCAGCTGGAGAAAAATGAAACACTTTAAAATGTATACTATTCACCCCAATACCAGTCCTCCACACTGATGATGCAACTACTTACTGGGTCTCCACTAGCTTGTCACACTTGATATTCTTGTCTCCCTTGTCAGTTCGACGAACGCCAGCGCTGTTGACACACCAGCACTCCTCTGTGTTGTTGCACTGCTTGGCCTTGAATCTGCCGTTGTTCTCACAATCTGGGTCATAGATGCCATCGTTGTCCACAAAGGCGCTCTCCACTGGCTTCCCCCCCACCCCTGAACGGGTGTCCTGGCCCATTTTAGCTCTGTACATCTCAGCCTTCATCAGGAAGCACTTAGGAACCACTGAAGGTGAAACAAATAAAAAGAAAGCAGAAAAAAAAATAGTTACATCATGGGCAAACAAGAAGAAAACAACCTGCAAAGAGAAGGCTACAGGTTAGGAAATCTACAGGCTTGATCACAACATATATCCTTTACTTACATGTGCTGCAGTTCAGTGCTTGTTTCACATTGCTGCCAATCAAAAGGTAACACGAACAGGGAGGATCACAGGTGGCCCACTTCATACTGGCACATGTACCTGGGCCTGTCATTCAGACAGAAACAAAATGAACACCATCAACATCAAAACTATGAGGAGTGCATATCACGTTATCACTTCTATTTCAAATATCTAAAAAGGTTGAACTTTTAACATTGCTTTAATGTGGTTGTGTTGGACAGTATTTAACAGGTGGACAAAGGCATGCAGTGTGACTTGGTTAAGACTTTAAAGAAACACCCAAAATGTACAACAGGCTCAGTGTAACCCTGTTTTATGTCCAGGATTTATCGTTGGCTGTATTGCCCTTTAAACAAAAGAGGCCCAAGTACAGCAGGTAGACCAGCAGGTTTATGCAACACCTGGGCGTTGGTTTCTCAGGGCCGTCCCCAAAGAGCGGAACAAGTCCTCCCAACCCCCACTCAACTGATCTCCAAACACTTTTAGTCGCCAATTAAGTGAATTTATGAGAAAACATTACACTGGAGCTAGTTATAAAAGAAGGTAACAATGTATTATTCCTGATTTGTGACTAAGCCTATTCAAGTTCTTAGAAAACGTCCATGACATGAAAATAACACAGAATCACAATTAAGCTTAATGTCGAAACCAAACTGCGTTGCGAGACATTTTGAGTCTAATAAAGTTGAATAAATCCAAGTACTTACAGGTTTGGGCTGAGGCTCCTGCCGCGAAGGCGACGAGCACGAGAGCAATCAAACTTTTCATGATGAAATTAATAAAAACCAAAACGAGTTTTTGAAGAAAACGTGTCTCCTGCTGGCTTCTTATCCGTCCGTCGGCCACAGAAGTCAAAGATGGAGTAAAGAATGGAGTCCGTGCACACCTTTTCTCCCCGCAGGTGTGTCCCGGTCAAACCTGTTCCGAGAGAAACTCAACGAGCACGCGCACACAAAGGTAAGGGCCGAAAACAGCACGACCACGAGCACCAGTACGAGCAGCGAGACAAGCACAGAGTATTGATTATGTCCCTTTCGGTGTTGTTGTCGAACTAATAGCGAAC
Source organism: Nannoperca australis (assembly GCA_036023655.1). Taxonomy (NCBI): domain Eukaryota; kingdom Metazoa; phylum Chordata; class Actinopteri; order Centrarchiformes; family Percichthyidae; genus Nannoperca; species Nannoperca australis. The sequence goes on from JAVQJD010080166.1 coordinate 10,253, forward strand.
TGTTATGAAGTAATTTATAAGACAAGTAGTATCATGACGTCACCATAATTTGCATTGCCGGTGAAGTAAAGAGGGAGGGGTTAGTCAAACGCACCTTTTGTTCCGGTATACCATATTTGGTCTCTCTCTCTCTTTCTTTCTCTCGCCCTCGCTGTTGACGTGCTTTATGTTTTCGTCAATAAATCTGAATGTCTATCATTTTCGGTCATACATTGATTAAAAAGACCCCACTGAAAGTAAATCTCTACATTTCTATTAATTAGCACTTGTGTTTTATTTTCCATATATTCTGCCTCTTTCAATTGTCATTGATAAAACTGTATTATTCTGTTGTGTGGTTTAAATGGTTTAAAATGGCCTTTATACTTAAAGAGCCACTGTTATATTCCTGCAGGATGTTATTTATCACCGTTTATAGTGGCTTTTAATATGTACCATTTTAATATGCCTGTAGTATGTTATATATTACTTTAGACCGTTTACAGAGACTTATATATTTGAATTCATATATTCCCAATATAATATTACTGTATGATATGTTTGTAGCACTTTGTATTCGATCAATTTGTATAAGGTGCTGCTATTAGACATCATATATAAAATGCTGTGCTACATTAAAACCATTTAACTGTGTCCAAAGTTGGGTGTTCTTGTCATATTTTATACCATACATCTAAAATATCCCAATATGTGCGCAAAATGCACCGTGTTTAAGCGTAAAAGTCTACTGGTAGACAGAGAAACACTGTGTGATTGTCCAAGCAGGTATCTTATAAGACAGAAACCAGAGGTTGGGAAAACATTTCTCTGTGAGTCACTTTCTGCTGGATGACACAGTCACAGCCTCAGGCCTCACAGAGATGATTTATCTGAGATGTATTCTCACAAGCAGTCCACCCATTATTTTCCTCCTTGTTCATTAGTTTGCCGCCAGTCAAGAATCAAGTGAACAATACAGACAAGTAAACAGAAGACGTCTCCTGTGGACTTGAGGAGCAAGTTAGCAGGGGCGGTCCTAGTGCCTAGTACGCATGTGTGCAACTTTCAGGTAAAAAAAACTAAAACAAAGACAAGAAAAAGAGGTACCACGCCTGACATGTTTTCCCAGAATGTATGATTTTGCAAAGATATGTGAGGCACACAATGTTAAGCAGATTATTCATTAGTCATTGTTACTCTCTTTCTTTTCTGTAAGTGTAAGTGAGTGGATGTGGTCTCTTGAAATGTAATAGCGTAGTCTTTCATTATCAGCTTTTGAAAAGCTGTGAGTACCTGAAGCCTCTGCTGGTTGCCTGTTAACAGGCAGTTACTACGCTACATTTTACCAGCTTTTCTAGATTGTATGCAGCTTTCTGTCTGCCACTGAAGACACCAGGAAGGAGCATATCAATACCTGTTGTAAGGAATTAGTTTGACATATAAGAAACAATTGTTTACCACCATGTTGTTATCATGAAGTGCAGGTTGTTACACACATGCTGACATGTTAATTGGTGAGCTTTAAAAATATAAGTAGGCAGATGTTTTAATCTTCAGCAGACCCAGGTTAGCTTTTCCTTCTAATAAATCTTAGCTGTGTGCTAAGCTAGGCTAACCATCTGCTACCTAATCAGATAGACATGAGAGGGGTATCGATGTCCTTATCTAACGCTCAGCAAGAAAGTGAAAAATGGCAAACTATGCCTTTAAAGACACTGAAGTCTATCACAAAGCATGGCACAAGATATTGAGTTGCTAGATCTTCTCAGATTAAAGTTCAATAAAATATCTTTGTCACCAGATCTCTTTCATCACAACTACTTGTATTGTTTATTTGAAGTCAGTTGTGAGAGGAAAAGTCTCATAATATAATAATGTCATAATTACATAAGTGCATGTGTTGTATTTTGTATTTGCAAGCTTTCAGCCAGGGAGAAAACAAATGAAGGCACTGCAGTTTCTTTATTTAATATGGAATGCATCTAGATTGTGAGCACAAACATTCCTTTACTGCAATACATTTGGTTATTTGAGCCTGAGGACAGAACTGTCACGTTCTGTGTTACACCACTTCCACAAGTGTTCCAGGAAAGCATCTTTTTTTATCTGCCTGCAAATCTCACCTAAACATATGTCATTGCTGTGAACCCAAATGCACATTCATTACTGGACACGAACACGTAGTCCTCTCTAAAAAAAATAGTATCCACTTTGTGTGACCTGTCACAGCATGTGGCTAGCAGAAAGCCATTGGGTTTAAGTTGCAACACATCCTTTTCTACAGTTTTGCTTATTGTATACCCATACTTGCCGTCACAATGCTTCTGGTCTCTTCCGACACATTAGTAGGTAATTTAGGCTATTTCATTGGTCTTACTACCAGAATAGCAGAGGGGGTAATCATCTTGGAATAATGCGCAAACACCCTTAAGTCAGAATAAGAGGAGATTTTCCTTTTCTTCCCATTCTGCAGACATTTCATGCAGCAAATGATACAGCAAAGGAGCAGCTCACAAAATATACTCATCAAAAGTAAAGATTAGTCAAACACAGGTGTAACTAACAACCGTGATGAATGCTCTGTGTTGCATTTAGGTGAACCAGAGTCCTGGAGGAGGTGTGTCACTGGAATTCAGTCTTTGCTAATGTGAACAGTGACACCTGTGGATGAAAAGTTGCTGCTGTGTCCCAAATTCACACAGTTTACTATTACAATAAAGCCTACACTTTATACAACTCCTCATAGTACCGTATTTTGGTAGTTAGAATACAAGACATGAACATACTTTCTTATTTTGTACTAACAGGAAGTAATAAAAGACTTGTGATAAATTATGTGAGTTTCCTCTTTATGTCATAGTTGCATTGTATTGTCTAATTTGGAATATTTGGTAAAAATTAAAAAAGGAAAGCTTAATGTCTGGAGCTGCTGTTACGCTTCACAATTACCTTTTATTTTCTTTATAGCTGTGAGTTGCTCCTCCATCAGCAGCACACACAAGTGTACAAACAACAATTGAGTAAAAATGATTTTGTCACTTTTTTACACAGTTGAAGTTGCCTTACCATGAGTGGGCATTTATCACGGAAGACATTTTGAAATGTCACAGGAAGAAAATCAAAGGTGTAACTAATAGGTATAGCGATGGCTGTTTCGGTGTTGTGCATGCTGGCTCACTGGCACACTGCCGTGGCTTACACTTGAATAGAACAGAACCATCGTTAATGTTGTTAGTAACACTTCTGCTGTTCCTACTGTGTAATAACTTTGCTGATCCCCTGAATCTTCATCTAGTGCCATCACCAGGTCAAATGTTTAAGTACTAGTACTTATGGCTGAATACCTGCAAAATTCATAAAATTCACACCAGCCTCATGCAAAATTTTGTGCTTAGTGCTAATTAGCAAATGTTAGCATGTTAACATACTAAACTAAGATGTTAAACACGGTAAGTGCTATGCCTGCTATCTTTAGCATGCTAGTATTGTCATTTGTGAGCATGTTAGCAAAGGCCTGCTGTACCTTAGCATAGGCTCATAGAGGTGCTAGCATGGCTGCAGAGTCTTCTTGTAAAAATCTCCATTTTGCACTGCTGCCACTGTAGACATGGGGAGGGAGTAGACAGAAACTCCATCATACTGTGGTGTTTGTTACTGCTACAGACTGATAAGAAATATAAAACCCAAAACATAAACATTATAACTTCAATGTCAAGTGTAACAACAGCAAACAATTGTACAGGGCCAAGTGATCAGATTAATATTTACAGGACATAAAAACAATCCCACTTTTTTCACCTGTGGATGGAGCTCAAAAGCCAGAATCTGTGACTGTCTTATCACTCCAGTAGCTGCTGCCAAGATGTATGACTCTGTGTGTCATGTACTGTATCCAGGGCTGAATAACAGGTCCGCCAGGTCACTGCTTGAAAAGATGCCAGGATCTAATGAAATCTAAAATTAAATAATAATATTAATAATAATGGCAGGATTGAATCTTTAAAATGAGGCATTTTGCTTTTTACCAAATAGAGGTTAAACCAGAAGCAAAGATGTGTAGTTTGTAGATGGGGAACACATACAGGTGGTAAGACATCTAAATGGTTTGATTAAACTGTCAAGTTATTATAATGGTATCTGTAGTGATTGTGTAATATGATCCACATGGTTTTAACACACATTTTGCATCCAAACCAATATTTGTAACAAATACTGAAGAATCAAACAGTAAAATATCGCTAGAAGGCTCCAACTCCCTTTGTCCTCCGTTGAACAGATAAATGGAAGTCGGTTTGGTGTCCCGTCTTCTTTCTACAGTGAGGAGGACAAACGAAGGCCTTACGGGACTATTCCACTTATTGTGCGAGAGCTGACACACAAGCAGGGGAATATGGGTGTTCCCCTTCCCAGAGGTTTAAGATGTCAGGGCAGTGCATGGTATGGTGAGGTTGGTCATTGTCCAGAGTCCCAGGAGTGGAGGAATCAAAACAGACGTGCAGGAGAAGGAAGGGGCTGCTCGAAGACAGAGGTTCGACTCCGCAGAGAAAGTGAGGTAGAGAGATCCAGAGAAGGGGAGTTGGTACTTTGTCCCCCACGAAAGACTTAAAGTATTCTATGAGAAGGGGAAATATGTGGTGAGTGATCTCTGCTGCTGTATTCTGAGCTTTTTTTTTACCTATTGTTTATGTTGTTCTGTTAGTGGTGGCCATAGCCTGTTATGACTCTTTATAGTTACCAAGATTCTGTGATCTGTGAAGTTATCATTAATACATTTCATGTGACAATACATTTCTTGTCAATCTTTGTTTCATGGTAAGTTTTATGATTAAAGCATAAATGCTTTATTTGGATGCAAGTTATTCATTGCTATATAGATGAGTTCATGGCATATGTTTGTCAGTTAAACCCTGTGTTACGTTTAACCGAAAACAAGTGTAATTTAGTATTTCTGATATGATTTTGTTATTCATTGTTCATATTATATATATAAATATATTTACAGTTAGATCGAGATACAGTTAGATAAAGATAAAGTTTTGTACAAATTCCTTCATGTGTTCTATTTACTGATGTATTGATTTGTCCATTAATTAAATATACTTATTACATTTTTCAAACTGAATTGACTCGTGCAATGATGGTCTCAGCAAAATGGCAGCAGGATATTTAGGTATAGATTGAATTTATAATTAAAATGAAAAAAAAAATACAGAGAATAGATATATGTAGATAAAGCATGTTATTAATCCCAAAGGGAAACTGCAAAGTTACAGCAGCCAAGTCACATAAACACAAAGACACCTTTGGTAGATGAGAAACAATAGAAATTCAATAAAATAGCCAAATAATATAATAAAATAAAAAACCACTGGTTACAGCCAAGAGACGGGTAGCTAAGCTTAGCATAAAAACTGGAAGCTGTTAACTGCTAGCCACACTGTGTAACAAAATCCACCTACCAGCACCTTTAAAGCTCACTAATGAACACACTTGGTCTTGCGTGTTTAACCTGTAGGGCTACATTAAACTGAACTGCAAAAATGAAATGTTTATAGGGAGGGTGATGTGTCAAACTTATTCTTAGCCTGAGTGTAATGATGTCAGCATATTCAGGAAGTTACTACACCCTGTGAAAACACACATTGTCATTTGGACAGAGCCAGGCTGTTTTCCTCCAGTTATAATCTTTAAGCTAAGATAGCTATATGCTAACTGTCTTCTATAGCTTGTGTTTGTGTTGTTTAACAGACAGATATGAGCGTGGAATCAATCTTTTCATCCAACTCTTTGCAAAAAAGAAAATAAGCATATATCCAAAAAAGCTAAACTACGTTGTTAAATACTATGTAGAATATATTTACACTCACTGGAAAAACAAATAAATAGATGAGTTCAGTTTAGGGCCAAACTGTGTGTTAAAGAGTAAAAATGAAAATACAAAATGCTTCATTAAAATTATGGATATTTTCTGGTGCACTTTAAGTCACAAAACAATAACAATTTCATAATTTCAATTTTTTCTTAAGGCTATTTTAACTTTTTTAAATTGTTGCTGATGGTGATCAGAATCAGAATCAGAAATACTTTATTAATCCCAGAAGGGAAATTGCTATTTTATATGGTTGCAATGCTCAATAAAGTTATTGAAAAAAAGAGAAATAAACAGTTGAAAGTAGAGGTGTAGAGGGAGGGTCCGAATATGTTTGGACCAGGGGCCGGAGCTGCTCCAGGACGAGTCTTTCCAGGGCCTTCATGATGTGGGAGGTCAGTGCCACATGTCTGTAGTTCTTGGTCTATGGACTTGGACTTGGACATGGACTTGGTAATGGTAGGCATCATATCCATTTCTGTCCTAGTTGCAGTCCCTCAGGGAGGCTTGATATGATTTACAATAGTTATGCAGTTATGTAATGGGAGTCTGCCTCAGTACTCTCACTGTCCATCCAGAGCCTTCTCTTGAGACACAGACAATAGCCCGTTCATACCCTGGAGGGAATATTGACATTTAGATGGTAACCTAATCAGAACAAACAGGGATTGTTATCATTCTTATAATTTAGCTAAATTACTTAGTTGAGTCATTGCTTTAAAACATATTGCTGTGACTGACAGGCCAGCATAAAGCACTGTGGGGGGGGAAATTGTTTAAACCAGAGCCCTCTGGTGTATCTGGTCAGATATCACGTAACCCAAAACATCTCAAATACAGATGTATTGCAGTCTTCTTCAATGACTAAGTGTGTAAGTGTCTGGAAAGATTTTAGACTTCTAAACAAGGGGTGAAAAATACTGAAATCAGCTAATGCAGCATAGTTCAAAGGTTCTTAAATCACATGATTAGACTGTTGTAGAAAAAAGTCCTATAGATACTGGTGTCAACATCTTCAAATTTGGAAGTTCCGGCCTACCCCCCCTTAGCTGACGTTGACCTGAGTTTAACCTACTCACGGTCATAACTAATATTTTATGAGTATCAACCGACAGCTAACTGAGGGTATCCGGTTACGATTATATGTAAATACACATGCGAGTACATTGAAAACATATAACATACATACACACATACATATGGAATTAACTAAATATCCTTTGATAAAAGTTTTCCACAACACGCTCTCCTCTTACCTGGCAGACGGCCTCCGGCTTGGTGATCTTGGCTCCGTCCCTGTGGGACACCAGGGTGTGGAGAATGAACAGCAACCTCTCCAGCTGCTCTGCTGCCTGCTCTGCTCCTTTAGCCTCCATGACACCCAGGACCTCCAACACGCTGACCTGTACATGGAGAACACACCACCATCAGACACACAGGGAAGTAAAACATTCGCCGCCAAGCCTTTTAGAGCTAACTGTCTGGGAAGGGTTTTTAAAAATGCTCTGACAGAAAGTGAAACGACTCAGGCATCTCGTGTGTATCCAGCTCACCTGTAAGGACTCTAACAAAACCAGACAGTGTTCTGTGTCGATGTGTTCGGCTGCAGCCTGGGCCATGTGATCCAGAGCGTCCCTGACAGTGTCCCATGGCAGAGAGACTCCCGGGCTGGTTGAGGGTCCGAGCTTGCGCAAAGCTACAGGGAGAGTCTGGAGAGACGGGTGGAGAGGGGCAGAAAACTCAGCGCTACTGTGACGTCTCTTTTACGTCACATCCAATCCTACGGGCAAGACTCTGAACTGAACCGGCAACACTTCGCTTTGAAATCTGTCCATCATAGAGCAGGGATTCTGCCAAGCATCAGTGTTTAAAGCAAACACTCCTTGATAAAGAAACTTACATTTGCAGCGCAGGAGTGGAACATGTTTCGGACTCCTTTGCACATTTCAAACAGCAGCTGACCCGCTCCCTCTGCCTTGTCGGGGTGCTGCTGCAGATCTGAGAACATGTGGCTCAGCAGGGCGTCAAGATCTGGAACCTGTCACAGGGAGACATTGTTTTATCATGAAAACAACTGAACACCGACTCAGAATTACCGTAAATCTGCTGTTGTACCTTAAAAGGCACAAGCTCATGTCCTGACACCTGCACACATTCAACTAACTCACCTTTCTCATCAAAAAAGAGAAGCTCTCTGCTGCAAACTTGCGGATGTGCTCTTTCTTGTGCTCCAACAGTGTGCTGTATAAACTGCGGGGTGAAAAGTGGCATTAGCTTCTTCACCTGCCACTCCAAAAACAGATTCACCTGCCAAGCACCCGCAGAGTGTGACTCCATGTCATTTCTCACCTGTAGATGTTGGTCATGTCCTTCACCATGACCCTCCACAGGTACTTGTAGAGGTAGGACAGACAGGTGAAAGCCCACTCCAGGACCTCTGTGTCCTTGGTGTCTAGCAGCGAGGTGATCAGGAGGAAGAAGTCGGGGAAGTGGGGGTAGAAGTCCGTCTGCAGGTCTCTGGCCAGCTGCACCACCAGGCTGGAGGAAGAGGAAGAAGAGAAGAGAGACACATCTGGAGTTAATGGCTGCAGTTACACCTACGACCATTTTGTTCCTCCGATAAACAATACAGACAACTTACTCCAGGAGCGGCTGGTAGGCCAGACTGTTCTGGACAGCCAGGTGTGTTTTCAGACTCTCCACTATGGACTTCTGATGGAAAACCAGCATGTTGAATGACTGGCTCTTGTTGGAAACCTCTTTCAAAAATGTAGCTGTGGAGGAGAGGCATTCATTATACACAGGTTACAAACACACAGTATCTTTCCTCACACACGGGAGATATTTGAAGCCATTTCTACAAAGAGATAAAACAGCAAATGATGTGGTATTTATTATATTTCAAACATACTGAAATGCTCTGTCAAGTTGAGGTCTTTCCATTTTGTCAGTCCTTCAGAGAAGTACGTTTCTACTTCCTGCACAGAGAGCAACAAAAAAAAAGTCAGTACCAATCCGATGCAAACCATAAAAACACGCGAGAAGAAGTGTCATTGAGAGCAACGACTATCTTCCGAGGTTACTGACACACTGTACAAACCTCTGCATAAGATCCAGTCTTGTCGATACGATGGATGACATTGATGTTGACGTTGGAAAGTCTTTCAGCAAAAGTGAGAAACTGAAAGAGAAACGCCAGGAGGGTTAATAACCTGCTGGAACTGGGAAACAGTGAATCTAGCAATGGTATTGTAATAATGGGACTACATTGGGGACTATAAATGAAACGCCATCTTTATTAGACTGCTATCCAAGTGAAATTAACAATAACTCCTTCTACTTGCTAACACGCATACAACACATCTGTTTAACAAACTGTTGCTACATTAATACAGTTGTGTTTTTATCTCCACTTTACCACTGCGTCTCCTCTAGCATGCTGTAGTAAGTTTCTGGACTCTCACCCTGTAGGTGTTCTCAGATTTGTGATACGAAGACTTGGATTTAATCTTCATGTCTGCCTTGTTGCTTGATGTGAGGTTAATTGTATTCCGAAGGTCGTCGCGCGATTTAAATTAAACATGAAAAATACAATTTATTTCCTCTCTTGGCTACAACTGTTTACACACACGCCGACAACAGGGCGCAGCCATGCTGTTAAAAGCATTGTGGGTATTTTTTACTCCGCGTGGCGGGCGAAGAGAACAAGACGGCGACAGAGAAATCCCGCCTTCACTTCCGGCTTCGTTTGAGGTTTCGCGGCTCCCTGCTTCCAACTTCGGTTATATTTGTTAGACAAAAACTTAAATAACCACAGACCATGGAAGAGCATGGAGCTAATTGGGAAACCCGCACAATGTTTAGATATATACATACATTTTATATTTTTCTTAAATGGCAGTATTTCAGTAGCTACCTAGAGCAATGACTATGTAATAAAGACATGACCCCCATATCAAGCTAGCTTCTGTTTGTCAGTGTTAATTATTTGTCGTTTTGAAACAGACTTGGCTAGTTAAACTTGAACATATCTAATTTTAACAAAGTAAAAAAGAAATTATTTTGTTAGCATTAAACAGCTAAGGTTACAGTGGGCTATATCTTCTATGGGGCTTTGGCAGCAAACAGTCATTGTAGAATTATTAATTGTTTCCACAGCAGACACACCATCCATTCACTAGATTATTAATAAAACCACACTTTAGTGCTGCCTCCACTCTCTACTTTTTATTGCTAAATTGTTTAACTTTCAGGGGTTTGTTCCTTATCAGTACATACTATACACATGAGAATATGTTGCTGCTGTTCTTTTATTTATTTATTTTAATACTTTGTTCATAACTTTATTCATATCATCTAGAATCAGTCTATTTGTAAGTGTTAAAGTAAATATAAAAAGGTTCATAAAAATATTTAAACTGGTCACAGAGTGGAAGCTGATTGGCAACCGACATGGGAGTGCTTGTAGGTCATGGGCAAACAACTTGTGACAATATAAACAATAAGATCTACAACACGTTTTATCGTATATTGTAAGTCATCCATACATGTTGCAAAGTTCTTTGTTTGAATGAACAATATGCAAACTTCAGGACAGGATATATGGAAGATATTGATATTGATAGTCAGTATTTGCAGAGTTGAGAATTGTGTCTGGACTAATGATAGCTTTTATCCTGTGGTCAGGAGAACAATTCATTCTCCTCGCATGTTGACTTCACATTTACCTGCCTGGAATGCTTGCTCTCTTTCTCTTTTTCTCTTTCACACACAGACGCACACACACACACACACACACACACACACACACGCATATAAAAGGTTTCGGTATGTGGTCCTGCTCTCGGCTCATAGTTAAGTAAGAAGGGGAGGTATCAGTACTCGTTCATTCATAGAGGACTATCTGTTATTCCACTCTCAGTGCAAAACTCATGGGATCGTTTGAATAACTTTCTGAAAAAAAAGTTTTATTTCTTCTACCAAAATGTCAGGGGACTCTGTGGTATCTAGCTCCTTTGTGGCAGCAGACTATCTGGTGTTTGCTCTCATGCTCATGATGTCCGCTGCCATTGGGGTCTACTACGCCTGGGTGGACAGGGGCCAGCAAAGCTCGGGGGACTTCCTAATGGGGGGCCGGAGACTGACGGCCCTGCCTGTCTCTCTGTCCCTGACCGCCAGCTTCATGTCAGCCATCACAGTGCTATCCAACCCAGCCGAGGTAAGGTTATAGCCCAAGGGACAAATTCAAAAACCAGCTCTCCTGAAAAGTCATTTTGTGTCTTTTTCAGTCTGCAGGATACATTTTTTAATGCAATAAAACTTTGTTAAGGGAATGAGATGCATCACTTTCCGAGTGCAGTTCCTCAGATTTTTCAATAAAAATAATAAATAATGGAAGAGACAATGAGACTCGCATAGGACACAAACTCAAAACTTAAACTAATGATCTGTAATGCAGGGTTATTCTTCACACCCATGCAAGTATAAAGGGAACTCATGGATACATTTCTAAATATTGCAAATTCCTAATTGTGAATAGAGCAAAATAAGAAAACCTTACTAATTCATATTATCCCTCTGTAGGTATACCGCTACGGAGCCAATATTGGATTTTATGGTCTCTCCTATGTCATGACAATGGTGGTCACATCTGAGGTCTTTCTCCCAGTCTTTTACAAGCTGGCCATCACCAGCACGTATGAGGTGAGTGTGGTTCAGCGTTTGTGTGGTTATTCTGTTCTGTTTCTTTCTGTTCACAAAGCCATTGAATATGTCCAATGCTTTGTTTACCTGTAAAATAAACCCAGATACATGACTGCTGTTGTCTTACTGTGCAAATAAAAAGGTTGGTGTAAGAGCGCTAAAAAATAACATTGAAACACTAAAGAGCACGTCCTTGCACTAGTCTGAGGTTGATATGGCTCTGCTCCAAAAGGTATTTTGAAATAGAGTCAGGTAAGGGTAAGGTGAGATGAGTTTGGGTAGGATGGGTCTGCTGCTCTTCTATATATACACATTTCTTCTTCAAACAGAGTGAGACAGTCTGTTAGCGTGGTTCTGAACCAGCAGAAGTGGGTTGTGATGGTTGTGCAGGGATAGCAGTTTAACCTTCTATGTGAGGGAGTGGGTTAAGATAAAGCACAACACGGACAGTATGCACTATATAAAGGTTCAAGATGTTAGTGCACAGCAGTGGGTAAATTATACGGTTATAATGGCATGTACTCTAATATTGTGGTGTGTGGCCTTCAAGTGTACCATTTACTTCCTCCATTGCAAAATCAGTTGATTTAATATTGGAATTGAGCCCTGTTCCTTAAAGAATCCTTGCATCCTAAGTAAAGGGGAGTAAAAGGAGTGATTGCTTTTGTGTAAAGCAAGGCCAGTGATCGATTTGTGATAAAAGTGTAATACTTCTTGACTTCTCATGTCAGTAATGTGTCATGGACTGATATCACCTTTCTGACGCTGACGCTGTCTGTGTCATGTTTCTGCAAAGTATCTGGAGCTGCGTTTCAGCAGAGCAACCCGTCTGCTGGGAACTGTGCTCTTCATTGTTCAGACGGTGAGTAAGAAGCCAGTCAACAGCACATAATGACAGGGCTTTGACCTGTGAGGGCAAAACAGTGCATTTATGCCTGTATTATTTCTCTCTGTCCGTCACAGATCCTCTACACCGGAATCGTCATCTACGCCCCAGCTCTTGCTTTAAACCAAGGTCTGTTGGTGGAGGGCACTTAAAGCTGCTTGGTTTTGCTCAGTTGAGTATGTCTGAAACCCTCCCTCTCTCTGCAGTAACTGGTATGGATCTATGGGGTGCAGTTATTTCCACAGGCGTGGTCTGCACCTTTTACTGCACAATGGTACGTAACCAAATCAGCTGTACACAAAATGAAGAGCATTTACATCACTGACTATTTTAATGTATTACGCCTGTTTGTGGCCTGTATTGTTACAGGGTGGTCTGAAGGCGGTGGTGTGGACAGATGTGTTTCAGGTAGGCTTCTGGGTAGAAAAAACCCAACGTAACAAGTGGTTGGTATGCTGCTACTGGTACTAATCCATCAGATTGACCAAGTCAGTGATTACCGTGCATGTGTCATACCTTTTTGTGGTTGTAGTGACAATGCTGTTCACTGGTGATTCATACACCACAGATATAGGCCACCACAGCTAGAAATTATCTCAGCTCATCTCCACCTATACAAACAAAATGGAAAAGTTATTACATATTACCCACATTTCAATCACAAACACCAACATTTTGACTGATCTTTTGGAATAATGCATTCTACTGTACCTAATATTCTACCCATGCACAATAGCGCAACAAACTGGGGAAATTAGAACCCAGAACCACTGGGACAAAAAACAAGGATTTGGTAAGCAACCTAAAATGATCAAAATCTTTCCCCTCCAGCTTGGTGTCATGCTTGCAGGCTTCCTGTCTGTCATCATCAGGTCTGTGGTCTTACAAGGAGGAGTCCTCCCCATCATCTCAGATTCACAACAAGGAGGGAGACTTAACTTTTGGGAGTGAGTATGTGTTGAATGGCAGTGGGAAGAGATTAAACACTCAACACAAGAAGTATATTTTGTAATGACACAGCAACGGCAACAGGCCCTCATGGGACTAGAGGTAAACATATTGATACACCATAACAGTGCAGAGTAGTTTAGTGCAGTTCTAGCCTTCCAGCTCTGAGAAACAATCTGATGATGATGCTGAAACATCTAAATCCTGTCTTCTGTCTTTCTCCATGGTGCTGAAAGGTAGAACCCCAAACTGTCTAACTATCTAACACACCAAACACACCAAAAACAGGTTCATGAATGAATTTGTAGGAGACAAAAGTTGCATCCTTTGCAGACGTCAGTGTCCTATAATCTGATGGTCAGTTGTTTAATGGAATGTTTTGGCAATCTTCATCAACTCCTAAAGTTTGTAAATCTCACCTAGATAACTTGGTAAATAGTTATGTTCAGGTTGTTGCTGATTACTTGTAAATATATCACTTGAATCATGTATGTTGCATGCACCAATTTGTCACCAGTATTTACACTTTGTGAGCCGTTTAAGGGTAATTTTCTGGTCATACATCAACTTTGAAAATATTTACTTTACAAGTTGACATGGGCATTAAATGCACCATTAGTTTTGGTCTCTTTGAGGCATTCTTTGAAGGAACACTTCAAAGTGTGATTAGCGTTTGCCGCAGGAACAAGCTGAACACCCTGAACTATGGGTCTGATGAATCATTACTGGCTACTAGTGAAACACTTAAAATTCAAATGGCCCTCTCTTTCTGTTTCACCAGCTTTGACACAAACCCCTTGAGGAGACACACGTTTTGGACTATAACCATCGGAGGGACGTTTGTCTGGATCAGTATCTATGGGATCAACCAGGCCCAGGTTCAAAGATACATCTCCTGCAAGAGCATCACTCATGCTAGAGTGTGAGTCCTTTTACCAAAAGAGACATTTACTGAGACACGTGATAGGGTATAAATGTTGGCAATATTAACTCTTTTGATTTATTGTTGGTATATATTTGTTGGTCTGTTTACACGTTTTTGTCCATGCCCTCTGTGTGTTTCTTTCTTTTTTTCTTTTTTACCAGATCTCTGTACATGAACCTGTTGGGCCTGTTGTCCATCCTGCTGTGCTCAGTGTTTGCAGGAATGTGTCTCTTCTCAGTCTATAAGAACTGTGACCCGTGGACCGCGGGACTGGTTTCTGCTCCCGATCAGGTACCCAGGAAAGAGTAACGGTGATCAAACAAACACATACACATAGCTGTACGCATGAGGAAAGAAACCAAGTATCCACCCACTGACTTATAAAAAAAAACCTAAGCCACGTTCATGTGTACATATGCATTGATGGTTCATGTATGCATAAATTGTTAATACGATCACATATGTTAATCTAGTGTCACCCTTCCTCTGTAGCTGATGCCATATTTGGTGATGGACATCCTGGGAGACTATCCTGGCCTTCCTGGGCTGTTTGTTGCAGCTGCATATAGTGGATCTCTAAGGTTAATACTTAACATTAGAGTTATTTCATTCAACAAATCCAACTCACACATTGAGAATTTAAAAAAAAGTCATGTTGTATTGTTTACTACCATTTTTAGCAGATAGTATTTATAGTAAAAATATTTGTTATTTTAATATTTTATAATTTCTTCAGTACATCAAAGTGGGAATGACGTTATATTTTTGCATTCATATATGCAAGATATTTGTATGGTGGTCCATCTTTAAATAAATTGTGTGTTATTGTGGTGTCACATAAACCACAGCACAGTGTCTTCCAGCATCAATGCACTGGCTGCAGTGACAGTAGAGGACCTGATCAAACCGTACGCTAACATGTCTGAGAAACACTTGTCCTGGACTTCAAAAGGACTGAGTGAGTGGATTGTCCTCATGTGCAGTATTTCAGCTGAATGAGCTGAACACCGGTACGGTCAGGGCTTAAAATCTCAAATGCTTCCCCAATGTTGTTTGCAGGTCTTGTTTATGGGGTTTTATGCATTGGAATGGCTGGACTGGCTTCACTCATGGGAGGGATCTTGCAGGTAGAGTGGATCTGTTAGTGCTGTTAGAATATGTTTTGAAAACTTTAGCAGGAGCCCCTGCCTGGGGTTAATCATTTATAATAGGAGTATACCCTGCCACTGAAGTCATGTGTGTTTCTTCATTCAGGCAGTCATCAGTATATTTGGGGTGATTGGAGGTCCTTTACTTGGCCTGTTTACGTTGGGTATCCTCTGTCCATTTGCCAACTCCAAAGTAAGCCTGTTCTCATTTAACTGTAGTTAGGATTATGGTTGTTGTATTGTTGTTTACTGCAGTAACCCATGCTAATTTAAAAAACACTGACCAGTTCTGAAACATCTTCATTTTTCTTGTAAAGATTAGAAGCTTTACAAATTATACCCCAAAGTATACACGTCATAACACTTTCTCCCTAATACCACGATTAGCTGCTCCTCTGATTAAAATGTCTCTTAGGGAGCTTTGTCAGGTGTTGTGTCAGGGCTGCTTGTGTCTCTGTGGGTGGGCATCGGAGCCCAGATATACCCCCCTCCTCCTGAGATGAGCCGACCTCTGTCACTAACCACTGAGGGGTGTAACTTCACCACCATGGACAGCCTCAACTGGACCTCCACTGCTCCGCCAACACAGCCGTCCTCCATCACCACAGCCCCGGTGCACAGCATAGATGGCAAGTGAGTGTGTAACTGAGTGTGAGTCATTATTGGTGTAAAATTGTTTGCCATTTTTCGTATCCTGAGTTGAGCTAAGGTTACTTATAAGGATGAAAAAGTTTAGCACAGGACCATTGTAACATCAAATATGTTGGGCGTTTTGACACAAATCTTTTTTTTTAAATCAGCTATATTTACTTATAGGGATATCCTATCACTTACCAAACCTGAATAAACCTGTCTTGTTTATCTACATCTCTGCTGAAAAGTCAAATTATACAAAACATTCATAAGGAAAATGTTAAAATGTCATTGTCATTGGAGAGTTCACTCCTCATGTACTATTCTCTCCCACCACCAGGTCTCTGCTGGCAGATAACTGGTACTCTCTGTCCTACCTTTACTTCAGTCCTATTGGAACCATAATAGCTATCAGTGTTGGTCTGGTAGTCAGCCTCTTAACAGGTACATAACAAATATTCTTTTGCATAATTGGCATTTTTATGAATAAAGTATTGTTTATTGTAATGATGTTGAAGGTTGCTGATGTGCTCTTTTGTGTTCTTAATATGCTTTTCAGGAGGCTGGAAGCTGAAGGTGGAATCAAGGCTTACATTAACGAAAGAAGACACCACTCTCTATTACCTATTCAAGTTTTTCAAACACAGAGTAAGTGCCGCAGCAGTGAAACAACATCACATGCTGTAGACTTTAATAACAGCTGCTGACTTCTTGCGTTGTGCTCTTCCCTTTTGGAGGTCCTGAGGCGAACAGGAAAGCTGGACCTGACAACGGACAGACAGGAGAAATTTGGCAGCGCTAATCCCACTTTCTGTGACGTTGAGCTGGACTTAACAAAGAGCAGCATTCCCACATGAAATGCAGCTAATGTTTGTTATATATCATTCCTGGATTAAATGTCTTTTTTTTCTATGGTGCAATACAAGAAATTTCAATGAAGGAGCTGAATTACAGAAAGAAAAATGGCGTGACTTTCTATAATTTGTTACAATGTAAAATATCACTGCTTTGAATGATCATTTGCACAACATTTATGTTCGACCGCTGCTGACTCACAGCACTAGTTTTAAATACACCTTCCTAAAGTTTGCATGTTTTCCACGTGCCTGCGTAAGTTTCCTACCCCTGTGATCAATTCACTGAGTAGATATACATAAAGTATGGATGAAATGCACTTAATTTTACTGTATTATATAGTCACTCACATACAGTCAGTCAGAGGCCTGGAGGACCCGCCAATTAACCCTCCTTGTAAAACATTAATTCTGACATTTTAATCCTAGCTACTGGAAATGTATCTATTCCTAGTATTTCTTTGATAAAAAAAAAAAATTAACTTATTGTTACGTTCTAGATAATAACTACCTAATGTGTGTGTGTGTGTGTGGCCGCAAAACCAGACCTATTCACTTTATGTCCCTGTCTGAAATGCCAAGACAAGAACACAACCAACATTCAGACATGCACATTTAAGAGATTAATGATTAAAGGTTTTTACCATTGTTAAAAAATGAGGTGAAAAGACTTCTCGCTCAGAAAAAAGGTTTGTTTATTGATCTGCAGTTCAGTGCCATGTTAGAGAGAGAGAGTTAGAGATGTGCCAAGATCTCCATTTATAGAGGACTGAAGCTGCACACTGAGCAGTCTGGATAACACTCTGAATAGTTTTATTTCTAGTTTTGGTCTGATTTTCACCAAAATGTCAGGGGGCTCTCTGGGACCTGGCTCCTTTGCGGTAGCAGACTATGTGGTGTTTGCTCTCATGCTCATGGTATCCGCTGCTGTCGGGGTCTATTACGCCTGGGCCAACAGGGGCCAAGGAAGTGCCAGGGACTTCCTAACAGGTGGACGAAGACTGACGGCCCTGCCCGTCTCCCTGTCCCTGACCGCCAGCTTCATGTCAGCCATCACGGTGCTGTCCAACCCAGCCGAGGTAAGGTTGCTATAATGCCTTACATTCAAATTCAAATGCAAAAACATCACCTTTTTCTGACAAGTCATTTCATCTCTTCCACATGTTCGTGATTGAAGTATCTTTTTGCAGTTTAACATTAAATTGAACTACAAGTGAAATGAGTTAAATAAAACATCAGATATTACAGAGTTATTAATTGAACACATCCCTGCTTTGTAGGTTTACTGCTATGGGGCCATGCTATTACTTTTTTGTCTCCCCTATACATTGACAATGGTGGTTGTATCTGAGGTCTTTCTCCCAGTCTTCTACAGGCTGTCCATAACCAGCACTTATGAGGTAAGTGTGGTTTTGTTCTCAAATTAGTGTTTTTATAGTGAGCTATCATATTGTGCATTTTGTGCTTGCTGATCTACTGAATACTAGTGAACCCAACCCTAGACATTTGACCGACATATTGTCTGAATACAAGACGGCTGCTCTATTGTAAGAGTTGACCAAAGTGACAGCCAAAGATAAGTCCTTGAGGCTGACTTGGCTCTGATTCAGAAAGGAAAGTAGGGGTCAAACTGCTGAAGTGGAGTCAGATAAAGGGGAAGTAACCTAATGAGACGGCGGGGTGGGGAATGTCATCTTTCATACAATGCCCTTTAAAAGAAAAAAGTAATAATAAGTGTTACTAGCAATATGTTCGTGAAGTATCAAAAGTAAAATTACTTGCAAAAAATGCATCACGAGTGTTACACTTATTGTTATCATTATAGTATTTAGGTTGAGGTTGAGCTAATTTCATATACTAATGAGTTGTTTAATCTATGATGGTGCATCATATTTTAAAAGCAAATACGTTTAGTATCTAAAATCTAAATTTGTAAAGTAACTACAATAAATGTCCAATAAATATAGGGGTGTAAATGGTAAAATATTTCCAGCTATATAAAGTAGCTGGAAGTACTCAAGTCTGTACCTCAAATTTGTACTTAAGTGAAGAACTTAGTTATAGTCCACCGCTGCGCCAAAGCCATACTCTATTGAACACGTTTTGCGATTTACAAACAGAACAAAGATTACTTTTATATATTTGATTGGACAGTTCTGTTTCTCTTAGAGATGTGACAACTTTGGCCACAAATCTGGATTCAAAGCAGTGAAATGGTGTCCCCTGCTTCACCAAATCCAATTTCATAATGCTCAATAGTTTTGATCCATGATTACAGATTTTACACAATGTGCCCGTCTGAAATGGAATGGTTTATACATTAATGGGGTTCATTTACATTAACATATAATCATGAGTGAAAACAACCCTTTACAGTGTCTGTCTTTTTCTGCCATGTCATCGCCAAGTACCTGGAGCTTCGTTTCAACAGAGCCACACGTCTGCTGGGAACTGCGCTCTTCATCGTCCAGACAGTGAGTAAGAAGCCCTCTGTGGGTCGAACCTCAATCCTTCATCTGAGGCTTGTTTACGTTGGGGTTATTTACATTTTCTTTGTCATAGATCCTCTATACTGGAATCGTCATTTATGGTCCAGCTCTAGCTATAAGCCAAGGTATGCTGTTTCCAGATCAAATTCCTACATGATGGCACGTAAAGCTGGTTGGATTTTACATCATTAAGTGGCTGCTGTGTGATACACTGCTCTTTCTCTCTACAGTTACTGATGTGGATCTGTGGAGCGGAATTATTTCAACAGGCTTCATTGTTACTCTTTACTGCACATTGGTTAGTAAATAAATAAATATGTGACACAGCTTAACCCTTGTGCTACCTTGCCGGGTCATATTGACCCAGTGGCCCATTGTCTTGACCCAGTGTCTTCTCCACAAGGTAGCACAAGGGTTAAATAAGTTCTGCTATGTAAAGTTCGGTATCAAATGGCAACAGGCTCGTATAAATCAAGTAAAAAGTGTAAAGTGAAAAGGTAGCTTTACTTGATAAATCCAACTTTGACTGATCTGGATTTGAATTAAGATATCATTGCAACATCTGTTTGTGTGGTCTTCACTGTTACAGGGTGGACTGAAGGCGGTGGTGTGGACTGATGTGTTCCAGGTAGATGTTGGTTTGGTATTACAGCACAGTAGTGATGCTGAGTTTCAGTATGGACAGATTCCTGAAGCCCCATACTGATGCTTGTGTCACTTAGAATAAACATATTGTACACAGTGTTTCTTACACAGCAGCGTACCACTAGTGACAGAGAAAATAGGAAAGGCCATTATATAAGCAAACTTTCATCCAAATCAATCATATGTGGCTCATGTTTTTGAATAATACAATATCCATTCTAAATAATCCATGTACACTAACAATAACAAGTGCTTCAACCTTGTATAATCAGATCCAAAATATGGACCAAACCCCAGGTAAGCGTGGTAACCAATCAAAACAGGTCTCCTATTTTATCTTCTAGATTGGAATAATGCTTGCAGGCTACCTGTCTGTCATCATCAAGACTGTAATGTTACAAGGAGGAGTTCGCACCATCATTGCAGATTCACAACAAGGAGGGAGACTCAACTTCTGGGAGTGAGTATGTTACAGAATCAGAATGATGGGGCTTTGACCAGAGGCAGGCAGGCAGCCAGCCGGCCAGCCAGCCAGCCAGCCAGCCAGCCAGCCAGCCGGCCAGCCAGCCAGCCAGCGAGAGATGTTTTACTGAACTGGAAACCATTCTCTCGTTTCTGTTTCACCAGCTTTGACATAAACCCTCTGAGGAGACACACTTTTTGGACCATATCCATCGGAGGGACGTTTGCCTGGATCACTATGTATGGGATTCACCAGGCCCAGGTTCAGAGATACGTCTCCTGCAAGAGCATCACTCACGCCAGAGTGTGAGTCACATTTCATTAATTTATCGTGACCCTGGATTAAACATAGAATCCTATACTTCATGGAACTCCTGAGTTAAACTGAACATTTCATGAGGGATTATGCTTTACAGGGTTTTGTAGTGCTGTGTAATGGTTGGAGGGTTTTGAGGAGGATACTGAGTTAAGCAGAAGTTCCATTTCTATACCACCACTTGGGGTTGGCACATATTGGCTTCTCAGATTTATGCATGTGGTAATATAGTACATTTAGTTGTGATGTTATGTTTGTCTGGTTTTAATTTCAATCATTAGTCTGCCCCCAGAAAACATATAATAGAAGAATATAATTGTTTTTAATGTGTAATTGTGGGACATATATTATGTACATTCATCTTAAGAATAAGATAAGAAAAGAATTAATAATACTATTACTACCTATTAAGGATAAGGCTAGACTTTTCCAATATTTAAGGTCCCTCATCTTATGTAATATAAAAACATGTGGTGAAATCCACAACCTCATGTATGTCTGAGTAAATGAAAAGACAGTAAAGGTGGAATTCTGGCAAGTTTTAGATGGCATTATAATGGGCTCCACCAGTCTGGGCAATGAGACCTGAGACTTTGGGATAAATATAATTATATCATCAGCATATAGTGATAACACACGCTTCTGTATCCCCCTCTGAAACACTGTGTTAATGTAAATAATCTCTAATTGCCTCAACAATGCTGAACAGCAGGGTTCGGTATTAGGGTTCTTATGTAGAAACTGCAATGCCAATCAAATGTTTCTCAGCCTCCAACCCCACAATCACTGCGTCAGTCTGCTGAGGAGGACTGAATGAGTCCTGAATTTTCTGATGCTTTAAATGTTTGAGTCCATGTGTTTTACCTTTGGTTGTGCTTTTTTTTCCAGATCTCTGTATATCAGCATGTTAGGTCTGTGCTCCTTCCTGGTGTGCTCAGTGTTTGCAGGAATGTGCCTTTTTTCAGTGTATAAGAACTGTGACCCATGGACCGCTGGACTGGTTTCTGCTCCTGATCAGGTACGACGGAGAGACTGTTGAAAGTTATGGTTGTATTTGTATACACGTAGAAAGAGATAGACACAATGGATACGTTATGGTGTCAATATGTCTTTTCATGCATCCTTTTTTTGAGCTACCAAGAACTTATCATGTATGTTAACCCCTTTTCTACAGCTGATGCCATATTTGGTGATGAACATTTTGACAGACTATCCTGGCCTTCCTGGGTTATTTTTTGCAGCAGTATACAGCGGTTCTCTAAGGTTTATACATTTAACTTATTCCACTCTGCAGATCCAACTCACAAACAAAGTATCTTAAGATGTGCCATGTTGTCTACCTGGGTAATGTTCATAATTGTATAGCTCAATTTTTGCCATAATTTACATATTTTAATAGCATATTAAATAGAAATATTTAAAGCAATTGATTTAATCAGCACTCTATTTAATTTTATAATTATACACATCCAGTACTCCAAAGTGACATTGGCTGTTAAATACTTAAATATGATGGTTGTCAAATCAACCACAGCACAGTGTCTTCCAGCATCAATGCATTGGCTACAGTGACACTAGAGGACCTGATCAAACCATACACTGACATGTCTGAGAAACACCTGTCCTGGCTGTCCAAAGGACTGAGTAAGTGAATTCACTTGTTTGCAGTTTGCAGTTCATACTGTGTGTTAGAATGACTTGTACAATGAACATCATTATATGATCTAGGCTGCAACTCTGGTAACAAAATTATTATATATCCATAATTCAAATCTCAATTTCTGAGACAATGTGGTTGCAGGTTTCTTATTTGGAGTGTTATGCATTATCATGGCTGGAGTGGCCTCACTCATGGGAGGGATGATACAGGTAGAGTGGACTGGTTAACACACAAACATCACAATTTATGGATAAACAAACAGCAACTCTGTTATCAGCTCTATCATTTCAAAATAGTTCAGCTAAACTGTAGATGTGTCACTCCTTAAACAGGCCGCTGTCACCGTCAGTAGTTTCACTGCAGGTCCTTTGCTTGGCCTTTTCACATTGGGCATCCTCTGTCCATTTGCCAATTCCAAAGTAAGTCTGTCCTCTTTAAATAAAGCTTTTGCCTTTTCTAGTGTAATTCTCTTAAACGCATACAAATAACACTGTGAGAAGGTTCATGATATTTCATGTGCTCTTTTTCTGTAGGGAGGTTTGTCAGGTCTTGTGTCAGGGTTGGTTGCATCCTTGTGCGTGAGCCTTGGATCCCTGATATATCCACCCCCTCCTGAGATGAGCCGACCTCTGTCATTGTCCACTGAGGGCTGTAACTTCACCACCATGGACATCCTCAACTGGACCTCCACTGCTCCGCCAATAGAACCAAGCTCCTTCACCACAGCCCCAGTACAGATCAGTTATGGCGAGTGAGTGTGTAACTGGCTGTGATAAATGGTTGAATCAAATACTACTAATAATAATAATTGTGAGAACAATAGAGCAGTTGAATGAAATCAGCTATAATAGAAATATTCTATAAATATAAATAAGGGCATTGTTGTTTAGTTAGAAGGATGCATATTAAGATCCAAATAACAGCACCATGAGACCACTGTCAGATGCCAAATCCCCAATCTGCAGAGCTAGTGCAGTGCAGAGATTTTATTTACACAAAAGGTACAAGAGCTTCCGAGATGGTGAGGCCGGACAAGGTCAAATTCAGAGAAGCAGTCCAAACACATGCAACAGGAAGCAGGCAAATATCACAAATTCTAGGAAAAAGGCTGGAACGGCTAGACGCAGGGTCCAAAGATAAACTGGCACTGGGAGAGGGGAACACACAGACTAAATACACTATTGAGGGAAGGGTAATGAGGTGAAACTAATCAGGGCGGGGGAAGACAACTGTCTTGTTTGAGATAAACTGCGCCTCGCTTGAAGAGTGGAGAAGGTCAGACGGGTGCAGCAGGGGGCGGTGACAAGCAGCTTCAGTCAAGTCAGACAGTTTCCAGCAGCCTAGAAATATTTCCATCTGGTTAGATCCACCTGTAGGCTACCTGTATGTTTGTTAACAGATGAAGCAGATGAAACCGTCACTGCCCAACATACAGCATACAATATAGTGTTACATTTTACAGTTACAAAACACACAAGGGCAGGAGGTGATGAGGACAGTTGAGTATACAAAATAAAACAGAGAATGAATGAATGACATTTAGGAAATATAACCCAAGGAATGGGACAGGACATGATGTAGTCTGAAATAGCCCAACAAATACATGAACATTTGGCACAGACATTCATGGTCCCCAGAGGATGACTGGGAATCCCCTGACTTTCCATCTAGCGCCACCATGAGGTTGACATCTGTGATTTTGAGTGTCTCAACAACTATTGGATTGATTGCCATAAAATTTGGTACACACAATCATGTTCCCCACAGGATAAATTATAATCACTCTGGCAATTCCTTAACTTTTCACCTTCTTTCCAACATTAGGTAAACACTTTAATTAGTCCAAAACCTTTAGAACTTAAGACATTGCATCAGCTGTATTTTGAGTTTAGTGTTAACATGCTAACATGTTAAACTAAGCTGGTGAACATGGTACGTTCACAAGACAACTTGCCAAGGAGTGATGACCCCAACATGGGGTCTTTGGGTCGAAAACGTTGAGAAACTTTTATCTGACAATAATATTTGTTATTGTAATGTAATTATTACAGATAATCCATTATTAACCCAACCCCGAATAAATCTGTTAGGATCTGAATCTCAGCTGGAGAGCTCAAATTGAACAGTAGGAGTATGGTAATGCACTGCAGTAATAAAACGTACTGTTTTCTCCCACCACCAGACATCCGCTGGCAGATAACTGGCACTCTCCTTCCTATCTTTACTTCAGTACTATTGGAACTGTAACAGCTTTCAGTGTGGGGCTGATAGTCAGCCTCTTTACAGGTAAAGAAATATATTCAGATGGTGTTGGTTAAGTGCTTTAGGTGTGGGAATCAGATCTTGTTTTCCTACTGTTTTGTAATGAGCCTGTTTTGTACATTTCAGGAGGCTGGAGTGCGAGGGTGGAGTCAAGGCTTACATTAATGAAAGAAGACACAATTTCCTATCACCTATTCATGTTTTTCAAAAACAGGGTAGGTGCTGCAGCAGGGATACAATATTAAAAGCTACAGACTGAAAACAGC
>JAVQJD010080167.1:0-11633 GCA_036023655.1 Nannoperca australis
TGGAATTGTAACTAGTAAGAATGTAATTTCATATATTTAGAATTGTATTTCAGATATCTGAAACACAATTGTAACTTGTGAAAATGACATTCTTACTAGTAACAATTATATTTGAGATATCTACAATTCCTTTTCTAACTAGTAAAAATTTAATTTCAGATATCAAAAAAGGAATTTCCACTAGTCAAAATGTTAATGGTAGATATTGTTTAATGACACGTACATATCCAAAATGAATATGGTAATTTGGGCTAATGACCCGCCCTACTCTGCCTCTGATTGGTTTAGTTTTAGCATTTGTTGAATATTCATGAGGTAGACATAGCCTGCTTCAAAGTCAACCAATAGCTTTGTGGTACTTTATGAAATTACACCCACATATCTGAAATGGTTTGTTGATATGTCGGACATATCGGAAATTACATTTCCACTAGTCACAATGCTTTTTCAGCACGTCAAAATTAAATTGTACATATCTGTAATTGTTATTCTTACTAGCGAAAAAGGAATTCCTGATATCTATAATTAAAGGAAACATATCTGTAAATCAAAACAAGTCAAAATGTAATTTCTACATGTAAAAATATATTTGTAACATGTCAGATTTGTTTTACAGATATCTTAACATATCCACTAGTGAAAACTAAATCACTACTAGTCAGCCCTACTGATTAAATGTTAAAAGCAGTACTGCAGTTTGGTCTGAAAATACCTCATGTCATCATGCCAACACTCCCTGTAGTAGTCAGATTGGCACATTGTGAATCAGACCCAGGTCAGTCGAGTCAGTGATTGTTTTCCACACTTCAGTTCAGATGAACAAGATGAACAAAACCCACGACATTTACACTGGAAACAACACTGTATAGCTCAACTATTAGTTACCTTTCTCCAGTGCTTCTATCTGGTCCTGCGTGAAAGACGTTCTGTTTCTCTGCAGTTTCCTCTTCAGCTGGAGCCTAATCTGAGTCTCCTCTGAGTCTTCACCATTGGAACTAACAGATATGGGGTTCTCCCCAACCTCTGCCTGTGGACAATCTGCACCGAGGAAGGAAGGAAGTAGGTAGAAATAAGGAAGCAAGAAAAGAACCTACAAATACAATTATACTGATTTCAGACCTTTCAGTCTATGCTGAGACATCTTTTAGAATGAATTTGAAAGTCCTCACATAACCTAGCATGTTCCAGCATCAACTCGTAGATCTTCCACTGCCTTTCTTTTTCCTCATGTTTCGCACAAGAAATGTGGTAAGGCTGCTTTCTGTTTCTGTTAGCCTGAGGGGGAACACCCTACCCTTAAATCTTAGAACAGCAAACTCCCTTGGTATTTTTAAATTGAAGATTTGTTTTTTGTTTTTAAATCTGGCTTTTAATTTGGGCAAATTCAGCCTAATGAAACGTTTTATCATATTGATTTCAAACATTTTACTTTTGGCCTAACATTGTTTTTAATACTGTTTTGTAAAGAACTTGCATGAAAACAAATAGTTATTAGAATATTTCATTAGCTTTCATCTCTTGTGATCATTCTATAGAACATTCAATTATTTTTATCTCATCAACCTGGTTTCCAGCTGCAGCCGGCAGCTGTATTCAGTGATAAACCTGGACGCTACCTGGTCAGCACCAATAACAGCAAACTAGCTGGTGAACATTAAGGACCGTTTAGCAGCTACAGAGCAGGAGGTGTTAAAAGGAGAATATTGGATAAACACAAACATGACTCTAAATGAATGCTGCTAAGGTTGCTCTATGACCACTGGATGTGCAAATAAGCAACTGTTTAAGATGTTTACTGTAGAAATTGTATAGGTATGTATGTACATTTACTCAAGTACTGTATTTAACTACACATTCAATGTACTTTATACTGATGCTTTCAGACTGATACTTTGCACTCAATTACATGTACATAGTAACTAGTTAATTTTCAAATTACAATTTTTCATGCTCTTCTTGTCCAGTGAAAACCATGTAACTTCAAATTTGGTGATTCTGAATTAGAATTCTTCTGTAAAAACTGAAGGCTCATATGTATTGTATGGGTTAAGAATTCTCAACCTTTATCAGCTAAATAAGCAGTTTTTTAAAACTTAGATTAGCTGGAAAAAGCAAAAAGCCTAGAGATATGTGGTTCTCACAGGACAGGATTATTTTAACTTCATACATAATCTTTCACTCCAGTTTATTGTTTTCATCTGTTTTTATTTGATTTTAATGTTAGACTATATTGTTTCACTACTATTATTTTCTTTTTTACAAATTAGCATTTGTTTGTGCTAATCTGTATGTAATATGCATATGTCAAATTTGACTGATTTAATACATTTTAAATTATGCATTTTATAATTGCAATATTATGATAAGGTATACCATGCTAAGTGAGACACTGTTTCTGTGAATATAATATATTAGCAATAACACCAAAAGCAAAAGCTGCCTTATACAGAAATTCACAGAGGTCCTGTCCTCAATTAGAGTAGACAATAATATTCAAATCCATAAAATGAAACCACGCATGTGAGTTAAAGATGAATACAGCGCACTTCAGAGTGGAGATCTCCAACATGTGATCTCTGAGCAGACGGGAGCTTGACTCCAGCTCCCTGTGGAACTCACGTTATTTGTGGTGCTAGCCTAATTATTCATTATCCCCAGCAGACAGAGACTGCAAAACAGAATGAAGCCATTGCTCAGTGTCACAGTCAGTCAGGCAGAAAGAGACACAAATGAGAACAGACGCCTCTTCTCCCTCCCCTACATACATACACACACACTCACAAGCACAAACATGCTGTAGCCTGATGGGAGGCAGCAGCCGTGCTAGTATAGCATTACTTCGTTTCACTGCTGTAATCCCAGGGCGCTGGAGGAGGAGCAGCAGCATATGAGTCAACCACATAGAGCAAATGGGGCCCTCAGCCACACACAATGAATGAAAAGGAAGCAGCTCAAGTCAACTCTACACAATGTGTCCTCTGTCCCGTATGATATAGAATGTAAGTGGACGATTAAGTGTGGCTGCTACATTTAAAAATAATATGACATGAATGCAATGGCATCAGCACAATGGGAAAAAACTGACTTGACTGCACTAGTTTATGCTACTGTCACCAAAATCAAACAAAAGAGTTGGCTCAGAGATTGCACAGCCCATTTGACTGTTATTTGGCTATTGAATAGGCATTATCATCACACATCTGTCCCAAATATATGGGCTAGTAGAGGCCTTCTAAAACTACTAGTAGGTTTAGGGTGGGGATGGATGGATGGATGGGTCAAACAAACACAGGATTTTCACCCAGGATTGCCAGGGTTTTCATGTCCCATGTGAAACCAAGCCAACGCTGATTTATTTCAAGTATGTAACATACATGATCTTTTTCTAAACCTAACCGAGTAGTTTTGTTGCCTAAACCTAAGGTGACAATGTGAATAGATGTAGCAGGCCCCTTCTTACCCATATGTATGTTGCTAATAACCACTCTTAACACCCATTTAATCTAGTGATAACATTAAAAACAGGTAGATTGCTCTAGTGTTTGCACTTGCACTCGGCTTTAGAAAAATAGGGCCCTTGGTGTCTTACCAGTGGTAGAGAGTGTAGTCCCAGCATACCACCCTGAACGTCCTCCCCAGGTACTTTGTCCACTGAGCATCTTGAGTTTGTCAAACATGCCTTCAGCTCCCACTGTGCCCATTTGTTGCTTGTCACTGGCCAGGTTCCTGAGCACTCGATTTATTGATGAAACCTGGTCAAAATCAACATAATTACATAAGAGCAACTAGAATGTTGGATATGTAAGGCACTGATGGACAGAATCTAAGGAACCAAACATTGCAGAAAACCAAACCAAAGCTGATACTCTGTCAACCTTCAGCCAGCCTCATCATGTCCATTTAAAGAAACACTACAGAGATATGAGGTATGTTACTTCCACATCACTGAGTAATGTTGAAGGGTTTGTGTAGAAGCTACACCTGTCATGTTGGTGTCTTAACCTGTTCATTTTGACATGACATAATCCCTTTTACATTTGACTATTAGCCAGAAGAGTATGAGTTAATAGTTAATACATGACTAGTGACTTTTTAAACTGGGCTCATATAATGTATATATAAATATATATATATATATTCAATTTCAATTTAATTCAATTTTATTTATATAGCGCCATATCGTAACAAAGTTATCTCAGGGCACTCAATCACATGGAGCCGGTCGAGATATCATATATATATATGCTATCACTGCTGTAATCCCAGGGTGCTGGAGGAGGAGAAGCAGCAGCATATGAGACAAACCCATAGAGCAAATAGGGCCTGCAACCACACACAATGAAAGAAAAGGAAGATGTTTAAGTCAAGTCAACTCTACAAATGGGTTTTTCATTGGGTTTTTGGCTTGTTTAGGTTATAGATTTCAAAAGGCGGAGAGTGAATGTAAAGCATGAGGTAGAAAATAAGGAGTGACTTTATACATATCCCTACTCATGGTATTACAAGGCATACTGGAAAACATTTTCAATAAGCCAGATAGTCTGGTTATCGCTTGACACTATTTAAAAATGTACTGCTTGATTTTGATTTTAGTGTACAGAAGATTGGTACACACCAATATTGACTTCTGATATGCAATTACATTTTTTTAAAGATTGCATCTGCTTGCTCCAGCATGTTTTGGTGCCACACTTGCCCACTCCTACAAACTATTAGTACCAAGCCACCTGCAAGCCTGCTGTTACAGTGTAACAAATACAACAGCTATAATGAACAAGGTTTTACCGATTAGTCTAGACATTTGGCTAGCTTACCCTGCACAAAGCTCTAATTGACATAAAGAACAGAAGGGTCTTACACTGGGTATATTGTCATTGGTGCAGACCCCTTCTGCCAGCAGTCGGTCTCTGATCTCCCAGGCGAAAATGGATGGACACTCTCTCTTGTACTGAGCGATCTTTCCCACCACCTCTGGAGTGGCCACCCTGGGTTTACTCCCTCC
The DNA here is from genome assembly GCA_036023655.1 of Nannoperca australis. Lineage (NCBI taxonomy): Eukaryota > Metazoa > Chordata > Actinopteri > Centrarchiformes > Percichthyidae > Nannoperca > Nannoperca australis. Next base: position 5,003 of record JAVQJD010080167.1, read on the forward strand.
TATGGCCCGAGGACGGATCGAACCTGTCTCGTAATACCTGCCCAAAATCTTACTCACACAGCCGTTAGACACCTGGACACAAAGACAGCACACATCACACACATTATTTATAACTGGGGCAAAACAATATTGGCTTCTCAAAAGTCTACAGAACTCCAACTATTTATTACACCAAAGTCTGTTTCCAAGTTTTTGGAAGTACTACTGCATATGTGAAAAAAGTAAAGGTTTTGTAGCTCCAGAGGGAGAAGTGCAACATTTATTGAATTGCCTCAAATGATGAGCTAGTACAGGCTAGAGCTTGAGGCTAGAGGCTTATGGCTAACATAACATAACATAACATAACATAACATAACATAACATAACATAACATAACATAACATAACATAACATAACATAACCCAATTCCCCAAACAAACTCAAATGCTAAATCAGTGGATTACTCTTTTAAAAGAACCCATTGGTGGTTGTAGGAACCAGAAAACAAGCAGTGATTTCCAGTGCACGGTGGCTCTAATCTCGGATCCAACTGGCTATCATCTGACGATCATCTAGCTACTGGTGGCAATGGCAAATGTTTTGGGGCTTTGGGTGTAGCCAGTGGATATCCGGATAATAGATATCCACTCTTCTGCTCTTCTGTCCACTATTTATTGTTTACAGTGCAATCTCAGAACCCATCAGCTCACATCTGATGATGATTTGAATGCAGAGAAATAAATTAAAAGGCCATAAAAAAGACACATTCCCAGGGTTCCAAAATTGATAAAAAGCTAAATTGTCCTCCGACGATAGTTGATGGGTTCCGTGATTTCATTTCGGGCCAAAGCATTTCACCTATTTTGCTCTCCACAGACTATTTTACTGCATTCAATCAAAGCCCACTCAAACATCAATGCTACTCGTACTACAAATGGACTACAGATATCTACATTCATATGTAGTGGCTCAATCAATGTCATGCAACTTCTTCTTTTGTTTCTGACATACTGTCATAATTCACACAGCCAACACGGTTTGTCAGTTAAATGTGAACACAAGTCAAATGTAAGCATTTTAGCAAATAACTGATGTCATCGTCTTAAAACCATTAACCCTACCCCTGCCCAGGGACATAGCATAAGGTGACATTGCTGCTGTGTTAATGTGGTTCTGCAACCAGCTCACTATACCTGTATGCACAGTATCCACTGTATCAACTCTCAGCATGATGAATTTACCTGTAGTATTCTGGATATGTCACAGGGTCGAGCTCCACTGTGTGCCAGCTCCACTATCTTCTGCCTGGTTGAATCAGGTAAAGGTCTCCCATTCACAAACACACCTCCCAGCTGGTTTACTCCACTGTGACCTACACACACACACACAGACAAAGTAAAAAGTAGAGTTTTCTGAGCTTTATTTTACTTTACTAATTATTTCGAAAAAAAGATTGGATTCAGTTTAAAGCAGAAAAACTGAGTGGTAATGAAAAGAGAAGTCTAACCAAAATGAACTGAACAGCCACACTGATCATGCAGGAGGAGAGGAGGGAGTACAGCAGGGATCGCAGGTTAGAGGAGATGAGGCAAAAGAAGGATTTTAAGCCAAAAATATGTATGCATTTTTTGTGGATGATTTCTCTGTCTGTCTTTACAAGGTGCAGACTACTGTAGGTTTTTTTCTGATGCTTAAAATGCTGTCTGCTGATCAGCATGTTGCAGGACTGACATGTTTCTCTTAGCAGCAGCCGCAGACCGCAGTCTGTGCTGTGACACTGGGCAGGTTAAGTAGGGATTTACGCTGAATCAATTGTCTATTGTCTGTTAATGGCTCAGTGGGGGAAAACATATTGCAGATTTATAAACCTCTCAACGGGGCATTAATAAATCAAACAACCAGCCAACACACACACACATAGAGTGTAGGCAGTGAAGTGTGGCTGCTGTAAATCAAAAGAGGATTCACTATATACGCTCCATTCAGTCATCATCATCAAGAAAGACTACCACAAATATGAATAACAACCATGTATTCATGTTCTCCCCACTATAGAATAATATATAAGGGGGTGGGAAACTCTGCAAAAATCCCAATTTTATCAGGACATTTCTGTTCATCACTGAGTACTAAAACATTTTTTCTTATAACAAGTGAAACTATATTTGATATAGAACATTTTCAAAAATACATTTCTAGAGATTAGCTTATTTGTCTTCAAACAGGGAATGATAAGGCAAGTCGCTGCACTAGAATCAAGAACAGACAGAAGATGACAGACTTGACTTGATTAGAATGGATTTTTGCATTGTAGGTAGTGGTGCTAACAAGGGAGCGGGTGGCATGCAGACATTACTGGTCTCCCAAGGTCTTTAAAAAAAATTGATGGATATGTTAATGCTTGATGAAACTATACATTTTAACATCATGATCTGCAGACGCTCCGGTTGATGTATTCTAAACTGGCTTGAGGCTGCCATTGTTTTTAACCACGACCATGGTGGCAGATCAGAAAACAACAACAGATATGTGGTCTGTATCTGTTGTCAAATTGCTGAATGTGTTCATTTGTTTGTGTTTAAGTCATAATAGTGATTAATGATGCATTTGCAATGTTTTTTTTATCTAATTGCTACGTGTTGTCAAAGTGGTGACAAAAGGCACAGAAAAACTAGTCCATGCATTTGGCTGGATTATTGCAACTCTCTGTTATCAGGCTGCCCTAATAAGTCCCTTAAGACTCTCCAGCTGATCCAGAACGCTGCAGCACGTTTACTGACAAGAATGAGGAAAAGGGATCATATTTCTCCAGTATTAGCTTCTCTACACTGGCTCCTCTCTGACCACTCACCGCCCCCCCCTCATCCCTTGGAGTAGAGCTACTCCACTAGAAATCAGATGGACAACTTGAATCAGAGAGGGTTTACTTTCCAGTACACCTCCCACTGTCATGCTTTTAACTTCTCTTCTGGTTAATTAAATGATCCGTGGCGCCTGTGGAAGCTGCAGTTGACTTTGAGTGTGACGGTAGATTATTTTACCCTCTATCTCTCCCTCATGCTGCATAACATCATGTTCACTTTGTGTTTAAGGGTCGATCACTTCGCTGTAAAAATGTTAAACACAGTGTCATTTCCCAGAGGAACCACCCAGGCTTTCCTCTGCTGACACGCAATTAATAGAGAGACATATGGAGTCAATTTGGCTGTGGTCCCTCTGTGACACACACACAAACACAGCACACGGGCCCTGGGAGCACAGGGAGCTCAGCAGCTTTCACGTTAAATCAGCTCATTCACACTGAACCTGACTTCAATTAACTTTCACTTTAACCATGTACTGCTATTATCAATTTGTTCTCTAAATGTCCATGCACTCCAGAATTAAACGTTATTTCTGATCTGACAGCCAGATTAACAGGAAGACATAATTTGCTTGTGCCTTCCAAAACTAATCTAAATCATGATGTGGCAACACTGTGGTTAAGGTTTGGTTAGATTTACAAATTAGTGGAGAGGGGGGTGACATCCCCCCCTCATGTACTGGGTTTAGGGAAACATGGTTTGGGTAAAAAATGCTTAAGGTTAGTGGAGATTTATCATTAACAAAGACATGGTTAAGGTTCAGGACCAGGGTTAATGTCTTGTCATCATGCTTAAAAACCTGCAATGTTGACTGTCTCCCATGTTAAAGTCCATCCAGCCTGAACTCTTTGCTTTGCAGATTTTGTAGGGGTATAATATCACCTGCCACCTGACTGCCCCCTTCAGTCCCGTCACAATTACATCAACATCAACATACAACATATTTTGGGGGATTTAATAAAACGACTTCTGCTGTTGTTCTTTGGAGGACATTCTTGTTATTATGTCACATTTTACAACCTATATTTCTTATTGTCTACATCATACAGTATGTATGTTGTCTTATGTCTGGTCTACATCACACATTACACTATTTTCAGACAAATTCACTCTAATTCAAGATGGAAAACTTGGGTGTACAGACAACACCTACATTTGTTTTTTAATGTTATGAGACAATTTGAAATCCTACAGAGATTTCAATATTTTTGCACTACACAACACACATCAGTTTATGTTGCTATTGCTAAAGACCAAAGTGACACATCAGACTAGCCAGAAAAATGTCAAAACCTTGTCTTCATCTTCTGTGTTAAGCAGTGGGACAGACTGGGTCCTCTGCTCCTGTCATCACCAGCTGTATACTGTGTTTAAATACGAACATAATGATTCATTTAACTTATTAACATTTTTCTGTTGTCAGACAATGGAAGAAGTATAAAACTAACCGTTTTACAAATGTGTTAGCACTCACTACAAACCGGTCAACACCTCAAGATACTGGCACACCCCTCAGAGAAAGACTCGATTGGTGTATGACATCATCATAACATCACATGTGACATCCCCCTGAACAAGAGAGTAAATGAACACTGACCACAGACATCAGTCGAAAAAGCTCAGAGATCAGCAATCAGGAGAAAGATCAAGGAGGACATTTTCCTCTGACATTAGAGACAATATGTGAACAGGGACAGGGGTTACTATCTTTTTCCATATGGGATACCTGCTCTCATGTGACAGAAGCCCCACTGTTAGGGCACGTGATAATCCAGACCAGTCGAGTCTGCTTGAAATTTCATGCAAAGTTATGACAACAACTGCTCTAGATTGCTTTTAAATCTCTATAAGGTGGATCACTCTAAATATGAATGCATTGTATATTTGGAAACAACTTACATTACATTTTTGTAAAGGTCTCTGTCCACAGTGGAAGGAGGGGGAAACTGATATAGGAAAAACATTTTTTGTTCATTATATCATTATTTCATTACATTAAAGGCCTAATTCTGTGTAATTCCTGATCATATTAACATGTACTTCCTGGTCAATACTTAAATTAAAATTTCATCGTGCATACATTATGATTGTAGTTTGTAAATAATACATATACATCATGCTGTTGTTGGTTCAGGCGTTTTATTCACCTGAAAAGAACATACAACCATTTGCCTTTGAGGTTTAAACTGCATTGCAGAGAACAGTAACTAGATGAGGTGGGCCAAGGCTAGAGCAGGCAAACATGCAAACACATGTACATTCTGGCATACCTGTTTGAATATCTAGTTTTTTACTTATGTCTTCATGTGCAATACAGAGGCAGAACAGAACAGTGGAGAGGTAAAGGTGGGAGTTACTTGAAAAATAACCTACATATGGTATAATTCAAGTCCACACAATACTTGGAAAACCAGCTCCACTCTGCTGCTCTTGTAACACAAACTAGTTGGCATTCATGTCAGCTAGAACATCATTATTTTACACACACACACACACACACACACACACACCGAGAGAGAGAGAGGCTTATATATCAAAAGACAGTTAAACGCTGACAGAATGTCAGCACTCATGAAGCACACTGCAGACTGAACCCACCTTCATTTCAATCAATTCCTAATGTAACCTGTGCTTCATTCACTAATGATCTTAACAAACGATTATTGGTGTTCACCTTCAGTTATTCCTCAACAACCTCCAGTTGCTCCATTTTCAGCATTTGGAATTAGAATTGATTAAAGTAGAGTTGATGTGATAATAGCATCCAGTCTGACATTTAACCCAAACCCAACAAAAACCTGGCTAAACGTTAATGTCAAGTTGCATCATCCAGTCACATCCAGGGTGAGATGGGAGCAAGGGGTAGAAGCTGTGTAGTGAGGGATTTAGACTGCTCAGAGGAGAGATGCAGGACAAAGAAACAAGCAAAGACAAAGAGAGAGAAGTTATACACACACCTTCACTGCAGAGAGCATGGACCTCTTGTCACGCAGTAAGAAAGAAGAAATCAGGTGGAGTTCATTGCCAGTCTCAAAAGGTTTTATAAAGCCTAGCGTTCAAACTGAAATTGTCATAACTTCACTAATCAGAAATTTAAATGATTTAAGGTACATTCACATACATGACTAAATAGTTATTGATTGAAGATCTGCATTATATATAAGTCTGTTATTAAAAAGTAGTTCATTGCAACTTGGGCCTCATTTTGTTCAATTTTCCATCATTTCAATTAGGTCTCAGCAATTCTTGATGAAAACAGTGTTGTGATTACTGAGAACATGATGACATCACTGGGGCAAGTCCAATGGGTCAAGACATGTCTGAGTGCCCATGTTGCTTTCCTCTTACTTTTTTACAAGATATTTTTAGGCATGTTTGCCTTTTTTTGATAGTGTGAGCCAAAGCGATACATGAAAGACAGGGAAAGAAGGGATGACGTCCGGCCCATCCAGACTCAGCACCCTACCAACTAAGCAACCGTGGCCTCACACTATCTAAAGATATAGTTTCTCTAGATGGCATTGCCCTGGCTTCCAGCGACACCGTAACAAATTTAGGAGTCATCTTTGATCAGGATATGTTGTTTAACTCTCACATAAAACTTCTAGGACTGCCTTCTTTCACTTACGTAACATTGCAAACATCAGGCACATTCTGTCTCAAAAAGAAGCAGAAAAACTAGTCCATGCATTTGTTACGTCTAGGCTGGATTATTGCAACTCCATATTATCGGGCTGCACCAATAAGTCTCTTAAGACTCTGCAGCTGATCCAGAACGCTGCAGCACG
>JAVQJD010080168.1:0-40271 GCA_036023655.1 Nannoperca australis
ATCTATCTATCTATCTATCTATCTATCTATCTATCTATCTATCTATCTATCTATCTATCCATCCATCCATCCATCCATCCATCCATCCATCCATCCATCCATCCATCCATCCATCCATCTATCCATCTATCTATCTATCTATCTATCCCAGCGATTTTACATGAAGTAAGAAAAAAGCATATACTGAGAAATTAATTACATAGGATACATTAATCATAAATATTATATTATAAAGATATGATTTGGTTTCTAGGTTGTCTACATAAGATAAAGTATTTTGGTATTAAATCCCCGTATTTTTTATTTAACCAAGTGGGCTATTCTGTATCATAGACACATTTTGGCATTTGTAACAAACCGAACAGTTTGAAAATCTATTACATTTCAGAATTTCAGTGAGTTCTGATGATTTTTATTGTGGCTAGACCTCCTGCCTCCATAGACCAATGAAGTAACCCAGCCTATCGTGTACAGCGCGTTGCACTGAGCCCAAAGGAGGAGGGGTTTACAGATGTGATTGGGCCAGCCCGGTGTCAGTTAAGAAAAAGAACAGCGGGCCAATCGAACTGTTTTATGGGCGGGACAGTTGTGTCGCCTTATGTAATTAAATAAGTAAGTCAGTATACATAAATAAAGATAAATAAGTAAATAGGTAAGTAGTAACCAAAAAGTTAACATGTACCCATCAAATACCTGCAAAATAAGTGGGTCAATATCTGCGGGTAAAGCAAGTCAAACAGCATAACTACAATTAAATAATTAAGTAAAAATTCTAACTAGTAGTGTAAGTAAACAGGTATTAAGGTACAGCGGGTCATGTGACATTTGGATCTCAAGTCATAAAATTAAGTGTTTAATATGTTGTAATGTTGCATCAGTTAAAAACATGGTATCTTCTGCTTTAATATTTAGCTCAGAATGAAATGTCATACAGGTTCAATGAAAGGAGACATCAAGTTTTGATGTTGTAAAACATTATGAGAACGTGTAAAGCTACTTTAGGAGTAATTTAAGGAGAAAATCAAGGTTGAATAAATATATTGTATAAACCCATGTGTCTTTAGGGCACTGGGGCAGAGGGGGTCACATTTACCTCACAGCACAGAGTCCGAGCTAAAAAAGGCTCTGACCTGCGGTCAAGTAAACTTGTGGAGCTGATAAGCACAGGAGGCCTTCACCTGTAGCACACTATTGTTAGTTTTGGGGTCATTCATCCCTCACTGTTGCTAATTTTAGACATGTTTCTAATTTTACAAATATACGCGTAATTCTTTCAGGCCAAGTTCCCTTGTTAAGCAACCCTGTGGTATTGCATGTAAAAAAAAAAACGACGAGTCCAGACCACAAGGTCATGTTCAGATTTATTGGATTTGTCATGTTGGTTGGCTGTGTGAGCACTAGGTCACAGGCCGCACCATGCCACACGAAAGCGAAGAATAAGTTACCAAATGTATCTTATCTCTTTTGTGTTAAGTATTAAGTTCTTCACAGTGACTAATCATGGTGATTGCTTTAAGATTATGATTTTGTGTTTTTTATAAATATATATAACCTTAAAACAAGGAAGACCTCAATTGATTGGAAAATCTCTTTTTCACGAGTTGTCCTGGCAAAGATAACAGCAATTAAACTGAATTACAGACCAACAAAAGGCAGAGTACTAAAAACATATAACACAAGATCAAAATGATAATATTTTGTGGTAGATTTAATTATGAACATTTGTAAAACCATTTAAAATATCATAATGATAAACCTACACTGTGGTTCAAAATGTAAATCATTGTGAATAAGTGTGTTCACTGTAAACAAGTCAGCATCTGTCTCAGTTATCACTGTTTCCAAGGTTAATTTGAGAGTTTTGTTTTCAATAAAATAATAAAATAATTGTGCATATTCAGTAATAATAAGTCCTTATGTAAAACAAGTTGTAGATTAAGTTCAATGTGCTTGTGTGTGTGTGTGTGTGTGTGTTTGAACCCCGATCGCCAGATGGGGTGGGTAATCTGGTGTGGCCAGCCCACTTCACCTGAGCATAAAAACAGCCGAGGTTCTCATTCAGTGGTATTCACACTTCACTGACTCTGCACACACACACTCACCACACACCTAGAAACACACGCAGAAGCTCACTTAGTTAAACCTGTGAAGATGCCGTGTGTCAGCACTTGTCTCGACCATATGGTGAAGATGCCGTGTAACTACAGCTCTGTGGTTGATAAAATCCTTGTGGTAAGAGACGATTTACTGGCTGATTTTTCTACCTTTAATATTGAATTTGTTTGTGTGTTTATTTTATTCCATGTTAACCATCTTTTCACACAGACTACTCCCTGTTGTTTGTAGATGTTGTCCTGTACTTTATTGAAAGTATGGTTATATTTGGGAACTCTGTAGCAGAACTTAGAGTCATCTCCACTTCATTTCATTGTGTTGCATCCTCATATTCTTTCTTCTTATTTATGCTCTGATCCTTTGTTTATTGCTGTGACTGCTTCTGATTTTCTCTTCTTGTTTTCAAAAGTAAAATCTCACTTTATCTCTTGAAAACAACTCTGTTTCACAGTCTGCTTTACAAGCATGGTTCCAGTACAATGGATATATATTTAACTGGTCTGAGTGCAGCTCCTGACCTTTTCTTGTCTCCTCTGGTTGCAGGTAGAGCAGATCCTGTCAGAGTTCAGGCTGAATAAGGAGGAGCTAAAAGAAGTCATGACGAGGATGCAGCGTGAGATGGAGAGAGGACTGCGTTTAGAGACACATGAAGAGGCCAGCGTCAAAATGCTTCCAACTTATGTTTGCTCCACCCCTGAGGGATCAGGTAGATACTCATTCCCCAGTCGTAACGTGATCACTTTTTTAGGGGGGTAAAATCATGCAGATGTCACCAAGATACCTAATGTTTATCACCTGGTCAGGTAAAGCCAGTATGTGCATTCAGATGCAGTGTGTGCTTTGACAGAGGTGGGCGATTTCCTGGCTCTGGACCTGGGGGGAACTAATTTCCGTGTGATGCTGGTGAAGGTGGGTGCAGATAAGGAGAGGAGCTGGAAGGTGGAGACCAAGAACCAGATGTACTCCATTCCTGAAGATGCCATGACAGGCACTGCTGAAATGGTTAGTGACTCTAGTATTTACATAGCAATTCTCTTTCAGTATCAGTAAGTGTTGATTTTACGTCGAAAGTAATTCATAGTTGTCCCCTTGTAGCTGATATAGCTCTATGGTAAACGTTCACCAACTATCTAACAGTACCAAAGAAGATGTATGGTCTTCTGTAAACACCAGTTTATATGAATAAACTTAAATCTCTCTCTCTCTCTCTCTCTCTCTCTCTCTCTGCAGCTATTTGACTACATAGCAGAGTGTATGTCAGACTTTTTGGACAAACATCACATCAAGCACAAAAAGCTTCCTCTGGGTTTCACGTTCTCCTTTCCTGTACGACATGAGGACATTGACAAGGTAGGATGTTATACTGTACATTAGACTTACTTTTAAACAATACGATGATGGTTAGCAACAACCTCTATCACCTGTTCCATCAAGAAAAATACTTTTTTAAAAACTCACTTTATTTGACAGATTAATAAAAGTTCTGCATGTTTTATAAAATGTATACATTTAAGGTTTGTCTTTTTTCTTTCCAAAGGGCATCCTGATTAACTGGACCAAAGGCTTCAAGGCTTCTGGGGCAGAAGGGAACAATATTGTGGGTTTGCTCAGAGATGCCATCAAGAGACGAGGGGTGAGTTGCTGCATATTAGAATTATTTTCTTTCACAAGATGGATTTTTAACACCTGTACATAGCTGGATGTCTCTAAATGCACTGTGATTTGGTGTTGTCATTTAGGACTTCGAGATGGATGTGGTTGCCATGGTGAATGACACAGTAGCCACCATGATTTCCTGCTATTACGAGGACCGCAGCTGTGAAGTCGGAATGATTGTTGGTAAGTAGTTATAAACACACACACACACACACACACACACACACACAACATGAAAGCACTAAATACTGTACTTAAGTACAGTTTTGAGGTACTTGTACTTTACTTAAGTTTTTCCATTTTCTTTATACTTCTACTTCACTAAAGGCAAATATTGTACTTTTTTCTCCACTATATTTCTTTAACAGCTTTAGTTACTTTGCAGATTCAGATTAATAATAGAAAATATAACCAAAACATAAATTGTGATATTATTATAGCAATAAGATTTCCAGGGGGAAATTCACAAACTATCAAGCAGAATTGAAAGCAATATATAAAATATAAATAAATTTAAATTATTTCAACATTGAAGTGATGTACACATGGAGGCATCAACAATCATAATCCAGAAATATAATACACATTCTGCATAATCAGTACTACTTTTATACTTTTACACTACATTTTAAATGCAGGACCTTTACTTAGCAGTGTATTTCTACACTGTAATTTTATAAAACAGCTGAATACTTCACATCTAAAGTGAGTTTTTCTGCTTTTTTTTTTTTACCCCCTTACCAGGTACTGGTTGTAATGCGTGTTACATGGAGGAGATGAGGACTGTGGAGCTGGTGGAGGGGGAGAAGGGCCAGATGTGTGTGAACACAGAGTGGGGGGCGTTCGGAGACAACGGGGAGCTGGAGGAGTTCAGACTGGAGTATGACAGAGTGGTGGACGAGACCTCGATTAACCCCGGGCAGCAGCTGTGAGTGCATTCACTTTGAGCATGAAGTCAGATTCACACATAAGGAAGCTTGTCACCTGTTTGGCACAACTCTCCAACTCCACTGTACTCAGGTGGTAGTCAAGCTTAGAGTAATATGTCATTAAAGGTGCTGGGAGTGAGAGATGCGTGTTGTAATTTAAAACGTGCCACCCGCTCCCTCCCTCACTCTCTTATTGTTTTTCTGAATCAATCATCCTTCCGTGGGAATACTCACCCGACTCTCACCTGAGGTCTCTGTGTGGTTGCTAAGCTACCTTCTGTTTTTCCTGAGTTTATTTTGTAAATGGCCAGAGCCCTCACACGTCAGTGGTCATTCAGTGGACGGGGTGCCAGATTAATGATCCCTCTCTGCTGTCGGCCTAATGGCTGTTTACCTTTTGCGCTGGCAGACCGTTCACACAAACAACTGCTGAGCCCAGCCTCAGTCAGCCTCTTTAGCATTGACGTTGCCATCTTCATCCGCTCTCCTCCTTTACCAGCACGTGTAGAGAGAAAGAGTTGTTTGCTCGTGCTTTGTGACACGCACATCCTTCCTGTTTCTTCCACCATTTCAACATCCACTCTTGAATCCATTTCCCCCCCTTTCCTGTTAAAAGGTCTCAGTTTTTAAAGCTGCCTGTCTCTTCTTTTGTTCTTGCCCCCTGCAGTTATGAGAAGCTGATCAGTGGGAAGTACATGGGTGAGCTGGTCAGGCTTGTTCTGATGAAGCTGGTGAACGAGGACCTGCTGTTTAACGGCGAAGCCTCTGAGCTGCTGAAGACACGTGGCAGCTTTGAGGCGCGCTACGTCTCACAGGTGGAGAGGTGAGCAGCAATGAATTCTAACCCACATGCAGTTAAAATGTTCTTGTAAAAAATCTGACCAAAGATATGATAATCATTGCATTTGTACAGCTGCAGAGGGAAAAAAGCATATTAATATAATAAAAACTAATAATAATGTAAAATAATGTGTTATGTCAGCGTAATCTTATATAATCTTATTTTATATAAATTTTTGGTTTGTATCACTTACTGTTGTTACCTTCTGGAGTATTTGTAGAAGCTTGTTTTAATATTTGAATCTTGAATAAAAAAGGAGAATATAAAACGTGGTATTTCTATAATTTATATAAACACAGTAGTAATATCAGTATTTATGTATTATAAACAAAGTGGAATCATTTTGACAACATCTGCATTGTGCATCCAGAAACGTTTTAATTTTGCCTTTTGCCCTTATCTTTCCAGTGACACTGGGGATGGAAAACAAATCTACAATATCCTGTCCTCGCTGGGTGTTCTGCCGTCAGAGCTGGACTGTGACATTGTGCGACTAGTCTGCGAGAGTGTTTCCACTCGCTCTGCTCATATGTGTGGCGCAGGCCTTGCTGGTGTGATCAACCTGATGCGCGAGCGACGCAGCCAGGAAGCCATGAACATCACAGTGGGGGTTGATGGATCTGTTTACAAGCTGCACCCATGGTGAGGAATGCTTTTAGACCATAATATTTAAATTTTCCGGATATATTAAATATATATTAAACCAAAATCTACTTTAATGGAGTAGAATTCGACCATTGGATGTCTGAACAATGGGGGAGAAAGTGAAAAGAGATTTGACTTTGATTCTGTGCACTAAATATGTTGTTTTTCTATCTCAGTTTCCGTGACAGGTTCCACAAGATCGTCAGGGACCTCGCGCCACACTGCGAGATCAGCTTCATCCAGTCGGAGGAGGGGAGCGGTCGTGGTGCTGCTCTCATCTCAGCGGTGGCCTGTAAGATGGCTGCATGCATGCTGACAGAGTGAAGGGGGCAGAGCACTGAGCTGTCTCCCAGAAGGATAGCGGTGAAACAAGCCTGAACTCTGATATGAGAACATTGATGACATGTCATCCACCATGTCATCCCTCAGAGCCCTTTTCCGGCTCTGAGGGATGTGTGTCAGCAAAGTGGAACCTCACCGCTGGAAGATGTACAGAAAAGAAAGCAGCAAACAACTTGTATTATAGACTGTATTTGGTAGTATTAGTATTATTATTTGTTTACTGTGATGGACTGGCCCATTTAATGGTGTCATGGTATGATGGTATCATTTGATGATAGTGCATTACTGTATAATACCAGTGCAAATTGGTTGATGTACAAAACAAGGATTATTTTGTAAATGCTGCTGTAAACTCTGGCTAAATCAATTTCATTGTGTTGTTGTGTAGTAATTCCTGTTTGTGAGCAATGAAATATTTCTTTGGTAATGTATATTTAAATGTTATGTTTACAACCTTATGTGTTCTAGCCAGTAGGTTGTAGGTTTTCCCATGTGCATGATAAAATGTACTTTGGGTGTGAATAAGCTAAACTGTAAATAAAATAGCTTAATTAAACAAACGTATTGCACCTTAAATGTATTTTATTGTTTTTGTTTTGATTATCAACACTAATGTAATGACTTCCAAGTCATGAAATTCACCTTTAACACAATGTCACAAGTAAAGCTATAGGTGTATAAGTCCTATTAATGTTACATTAATAAAGTATAAGCTACCAAACATGAATGTAATATCGTCTTTCCTGTAATTGCAACAATTATTATGCTAGATGTTGTGCTTTCATTACAATAACACACTAGAGCAGAGGTTTATAAAGTGGGAGGAGGGCCTCCCCAAGGGGCTCCAAAGTGTTTCAGGGGAGGCTCTGAGAATTAAAGTGAAACAATATTTATATTAGTTTTGACATTAGAGGGGATCACATAGAAATGTGATTTGGTTAAAGAGATAGTGTCATGGTCCCTGAACTGGGTTCCTGTTTTATTTTGGTAGTCTGTGTGCTTGTGTTTGTGTTTTCTTGTCACCTGTGTCTTGTTACTCACCTGTGTCTCATCCCTTCGTTTGCCTTCCTTATTTATAGTGGTCCCTTCCCTTTGTCTCGTGGCGGATCATTGTCTTTGTTAGTGTCGTCGTGTTTGTTTGCTCCTTGCTTGTTTTCGCCTAGCTTGTTTGCTCCCTGCTCCCTGCTCCCTGCTCCCTGCTCCTTGCCACCAGCCACCAGCCACCAGCCACCTCCTTTTTGGTTCGTAACTATTCCCTGTTTTTGGTCTTTTGTTTGTCATTCTTAAATAAATCCTCTGTTGCTGGAACTGCCGGTCTGCGTCTGGGTCCTTTTCCCGCTGCCTCTGGGCAGATCACAACAGATAGTTCAGAGATACAGTAGTTTGGGGAAATTAAACTGTTTCCCCCACTTTCTCAGAGTCAAAAACAAAAACATGCCATATGACCTTTTTTTTGTGTAATTGGTGGAGTTGGAAATTATGTGAGATAGAAATATTAATCTATTATGGCTCAATTATTGAGTGTCTATGAGATTAAATAACATAATCATGATAGGCGTCCAGGAATTGAGGAAACTAAGCAAGTAAACTGGAGGGGGGGGGCACCTTTTTCCAAGCTCTGCTGCACTAGAAAATGGATCCATAACAACAATTTAAAAGGCTGTTTATCTGTTTATAAAAATATAATACATACACATAGGCCTACTGGCCATTTTAGGGATAAATCATCGCATGAAATGAGCTGATGCTGGGAATTATGGATTCCGTGTGTTGGATGTGATTTTGGTCCATGGCACAACAACTGTAACGTATGTAAGTCATCAGTTATCAAAGTAATCTCTAATTGAAATTAGGGCTTGGGGACTATCAATAACCAGATTCTCCCCAGCAATTCACTGAGAAGGGCCATTTTGATTTAGTTTGCACAGAAAAATAATTTAACCGTCCAAAGTAATCAAGGGCTATTTTGAGAGGGTTTAAGTTTTATTTCTCCTTATTTTACTTAACCCTAGATACAATACCAGCTGCTTTATTATTTCCATGTAAACAGTTTTTTTAATGAGAGAGGTATAACATATAAATAGAAACTCATCAGAAATGTAATAGTAAAGTCTTTAGTCCATACACTTCTGTCATTGTGAGACATATAAGTTACCTTAAGAGCTTCTGAAAAGTATTTATTTGGTTGCGAGTGTCAACTGTCAGAGGTCACTTTGCCCTGTCTCCTCTCTCCCCCTCTGCTCTTCATATCTCTATTT
Source organism: Nannoperca australis (assembly GCA_036023655.1). Classification (NCBI taxonomy): domain Eukaryota; kingdom Metazoa; phylum Chordata; class Actinopteri; order Centrarchiformes; family Percichthyidae; genus Nannoperca; species Nannoperca australis. Next base: position 8,787 of record JAVQJD010080168.1, read on the forward strand.
TCCAGCCGAGAGGAATCCAGGGTCCTCCACTTCTTATCAGGTCCATTCTGTGACACATAGAGAGCAGCCATGGCCATGTAAGGGACTGTGCTGCCCACCACAGGCTATTACAGGGAGGTAGAAGATAAGACGGGCCATACATAAAACCCACCCCAGCATCACACCTCAGCTGGGAGTCCACGTACGATCACTCAGACATGGTAAGTCAGTGATGATTTAGAAAGCAGACTAATTTAGCAATCCCATTATTGTGTTGTATTTAGGCTATTGTGTATTTAACTGTTTGCGTTCATCTCCTCAGGCAAGTAAGAAGGCCTCCAATAAGAGACAGAGGGGAGGACAGAAGTCTTGCTCCAATGTCTTCTCCATGTTCGAGCAGTCCCAGATACAGGAGTTCAAGGAGGTAACGTTGTCTTGTCCTGTCACTGACACAGCTTAAAACGTTTCGTGGAAAATTTGTGTAGGAACCCACGATTTTCGATTTTAAAATTCATGAAAGGGAAGGGAAATATTAAAGCAATTCACCGTCTTTACTTAACTTAATCTCTATTGGAATGATTGCATCCCATTGTAATTCTTTTTGTCATAAAATTGTGTAATAAGTTAATAGCTTGTTTCTCTAAAGCCAATTTTCCTTTTTGCACATCCTACAGTTTGTTCATTTCAACCCAAAAACTATTGAAATAGAATAAAGGATTAACATTTTTAAGCAAATTTAAGATTATTCAGAACAAACTGAACATTTGAAACGTGCCATTATTGTTTGTGCTTTATCCAACAGGCATTCGGCTGCATTGACCAAGACAGAGATGGCGTTATCAAAAAACAGGACCTGAGGGAGACTTATGGACAGCTGGGTATTTTCTTTTTTCTTTACCGTTATCTTTTTGGCTTCTTTGTGTATGATTTGTTTAAATTGGTTTACTGTGTGTGTGTGTGTTTGCGTGTGTGTTTTCATATACCAGGGAAGCTTAATGTCCAAGATGAGGAACTGGATGCGATGTTGAATGAGGGGAAGGGTCCTATCAACTTCACCGTGTTCCTGAGTCTTTTTGGGGAGAAACTTAACGGTGAGAGATTTTCACAGATGTTCAAACAAATCAGTTTTCTTTGATGAACTTTTAGAAGACGCCCGACGATGCTTTGTTTTCTTCCAGGTACTGATCCTGAAGATACCATACTTGCAGCCTTCAAACTTTTTGACCCCAATGGAACTGGCTTTGTTAATAAGGATGAGTAAGACCCGTTTTAGGAATTAACTTTCCATATTAGCTGTAATATTACAGTATCTTATTTATCCTCTCCGTTTACTCTGGTTTTTTGTTGTTGTTGTTTATCCAGATTTAAACGATTACTGATGAACCAGGCTGATAAATTCACAGCAGAGGAGGTTTGTGCTTTCAATTTTTATAGTGACAGACTCAAACTATTCTTTAAAATAATCATTTTCAGCAGGCAAATTGTCACTTCTGTCACCTCTAGGTGGATCAGGCCTTCGCTCTCGCTCCCATTGACCCCACTGGCAACATCGACTACAAGTCACTCTGCTACACCATCACGCATGGAGATGAGAAGGAAGAATCCTAACAAGGACTGCAATCTGTGTAGTCAGCTTATACAGGTCATCTAAACGTGCTGCTAACTCAACAACATTAATGACTGATGGAATAATGTTGGAATATCTGATTCATTCAACATCAACTGTTCAACTCCTATAAATGGTGCAGTTCTATTGGTGTTAAAAAGTTGCTCATTTGTATTTGTACGCTATTGACAATAAAGTGTCGGCCTCCTCAAAATCTTCTTTGGTGATTAACAAGCAACATCGTAGATGGAATAAGACTAGAAACACCTTATCATGGCTGTGAAATAAAAAAATTTTATAAAAAAAAAAAAATTCATTTCAGGATCATATACACAATATGTAAAATTACATTAATATAAAGGTAAATTTATATTAATGTAATTAATAAAGGTAAATTACAGTTTTTTATATTTTAGCTTTAACTTACAAATAATTGCTATATATTATCACTATAGTCACTTTTTGACTTGTATGTATATTGAGAGAGTTACAACAACAACGATGAAACCCTTTCAGGACCAAGTGGATCAACTCTAAGAAATCTGACTGAGACAAAGGCTGTTTTCTAGGTTGGTAAATGTTTGATGGTTTTCCACAGGCTGCTTGTAAAGACATACAGGACTGTATCTAAATATTGTAAAGTGAAGCTGTCAGTGGTTCCATAACATGCACAGAGGCCTCGCTGCTGTTCTATTCTTTCTGGACACTGTTGCCACGGATACAACAACAAACACCTCCATAAACTCCACAGCCGGTCAACAACAAGAGGGCAAGGAGTGTGTGAAACTGCAAGGCAAGCTCCACTCAGAGAATTCGGCACATTTGCAACTGTAGAGTTGCATCCAAATGACTGTGAGTTTTATTTTTATTTTCTGAAATCTGCAGTCCTACTGGCGGAGATGCCTATTGCATCTGGAGCTGCAGGCAGGGTGGATGTGGGAGTAGATAAAACCACAACATGGACACAAGATGGAGCGAGGAGGAAGTCCAACAGGAACTGTGATTCTTATTTGCAGCGGTGGGTAACTATTTCTGCACATGTAATGGAATGTAACCTTTCACATTTACTTGAAAAAGGTTTTGCATCAGTGGATAGATAAAAAGCACTACTGCTGTGACTTTTCAGTATTTTCTGCGAGTTTTACAAAATTCAAAGCACATTATATTTTACAGATTATTTATTTTTTTAATAAAGTTTATGGAAATTTGGATCCATCATGTTTCTTTTACTGATAGAGATAATACAAGCTCTATATAAAAAATGTACCAGTGTTGTTAAAGGCCAAGTCTGTAGCTTTGTAACTGTTAAATTTCAGATATATACATAAATAATTCAAAAGGTTGCCATGCAAATAAAATATAAAAATCTGCATTTTTTTTGGTGGAATGATGATACCAGTGAAGGCTGATGTTATCATGGAGACACACTAATTCAACAATTTTCCAGCAGCTAATTAAATAATGGCTACATTAGTTTAGCTAGCTAAATTTTAAATTGCTGCCTACAAGAAACACAACACATGTATAATGTACTAGCAGATTGTTAGAGTCAAGGGTGCTCAGAAAGTAGGAACTGTCGTATTCTTTGAGGCAAAACCCACAGAAGATTTACCACAGAGCAGGTTAATTGGCTTTTTCCCCCCTTTTTGCAAAGAGATAAAAACAGCTTAATTTAAACACTGCTGGTCTGAATCAACAGCAACCTGTTTGTCATTTGAACCGGGGCAAAGGGAGACACAGATGTGAGACACTAATCAGGGTCATAAATACTTCACTATTCCATTAGTTTCTCCTGGCTGGTGCACTAAAAGAAAGAGACAGGAAGTCACTTTTCAAAGAAAACTGTGACACACTGGCTGTTGTCCACGACACGCCAGTGTGAATAAATGAGACTCAGCAGAGTTTCTTGGCGATCACATGTAAACATCTTTTCATTGTTGGTGATATTTGCAGATATCAGGAACTGAGAAAGAAAAACAAATGTAACTTGTTACAGGTAAGAGGCTCACAACTATTTGGTTCAGAGGCTGTCAGACACGATTGTGATACTGTGATTGTCATTCATGTGATTAAGCGGCTCGTTTGTTTTTTTACACAGGGAACTCAGAACAGACATCCGAGTGAACATGAGAATGATGGTGAGAATGCTGACAATTTGGAACAAAAGAAATATCAGGATTGCGTCAACAAAGGGGCCGAAGAGGGGAACCCAGAGGAAAATGGCAGCAGTGAGGGTGACACCTCAGGAAAACCACCCAGTGCAAAGAGGTCCAAAAAGTCTGTGCTGTGTGTTCTCCTTTAAGGCCGTCGCATCTCATGTGGACATGTAATGAACTGGGCTTTCGCATACAATGTTATAATGTATTATTTAAGTGCCAAACCCTTGTGTCTCTTGTGCCCATGTTTATATACCTTTGCAGTTCTGAAAAGAAAGGGTGATGAGTCAACGGTTACCAAAAACACTGTGCAAGAAGTTTCCTTTATGAAAAATAAGCTATATACTAATCAAGTGTCAATAATGGAGGATTCAAACAGGTGGTCTTTTAACTGAAAACAATGTCATATAGGTGCTTAGCAGTGTTAATTATGTTGCAGCGTAACACTGCAAGATCAAAATCTCTCTTTTTATCTATTATATATATATATATTAAATAGCATGTTATAAAACGGTACAATTACCTCCACCATGGGTGTTGAAATAGTAAACAAATTTCATTTAAAAAACAATCAACATCTAATGAATGCGTCAAGTTTTTCTAACCACTAGCTTTTCTGCAATCACACATTTCATTCTGAGCATTTTCTCAGCATTTACATTCAATCTCAACAGTAGCTTCAGGAGCAGTAAAGACATAGCGCTTTCCCTTGTCAGTCAGTCTTTTTCTCATAAAGTTCAATATTGCACTTGTTTCCTGTGAATCACTGAGATTGTCCTCCTTTTAGCTGTACCTTAGGTTTCACAGTGTGTTTAAGTCCACTTGGCAGTATCCAAAAACATGGCAGGGGTTTGTATAGCGTTCTGATTTGGGCTCTCAGTCACTGCTGTTGCTGCTGCTGTCGTCTCCCACCACCATGCTGCTGTACTGCTTCTGCTGCTGCTCCTTAAACGACTCCTTCACCTTTGCTCTCTTCAAGCCTCCATCCCTGCAGAGGCAGCCAGGTTGAGAGAGGACAAAGAGTGGTGCTAATCATGTAACCTGTCTGTTCAATGTCTGTGAACATCACTGTCAGGATAAAAACCTTTATTGGTGTTTTTCATGTTTGACAGTGAACTCAATTGTCGCATGCTCCTCTGGGGATTAAACATGTTATAATTATTTTTGGAAACCTGTACAAACACCCCATTAAGTGAAGCCTTGACCTGGACTGAACTGAATATAAAAATGTGTTTCTGGATAAAAAAAAAAAGGAGAAAAATACTGAATCTTACCACTGTAGATCTACCAGCCCTCCCCGGTGAGCGATGGCCGACTTAACTCTGTTGGCAAACTGGACAGCGTCTTCCCCCTCCTGCCATTTTTGAATAAAAAACAAACTCAGTCTAGCGCACTGTGTGTCTGTGCGTGTACATATAGGGAGGGGTGGGGCCCTGAGGGCTGTACACGTGGCTTTATGCGTGCATGTGCTGACGCGCTTCAGCACATGTCATACACACCTGTTGGTGCATTGCTGGCAGGTACCAGACATTACAGACAAGGGCCCAGCTGGTCATCATCCTCAGCAGGTAACTGACCATGCTGTACTTGGAACTGTTCCAGAAAGCATCTCCAAACTTAGGGTCATACTAAGAAAAGGTTCAAGAATACATAGAAGTGCAGTGAGGAATTGTACTTTGAAATAAGTAAAACAAAAAAAAAGTCTGAATGAGGGACTGTAGTACCTTAATGGCTACTGGGTATATCGTTGTTCCAATTTCAAAACTTCCCTTTTTAAACATCATGACAGATGTGTTGTTGATACAGGTTCCTGTGGAAACCAGACATCGGGAGATTAAAGGGGACAGAGTTGTGTGAGGTCTGTCCAAACCCACATGAAGTAGCTGCTCATTTGTCACTGCTCGGCGGTCAGACTGCCGTCAGGCACCGAGCAAGAGCAACAACACTCAGAGTCTCATCTCTGATGATACAAAGACAAGAGTAACACTGGTGTGGATAAAGTAACTCTACCTCTCTACATGGTCACACTTACCCTCCGGAAATATCAATATGGGAAGCTTTGTCTTGTCATTCACATGATCCTTCAACCTGGAAGCAACACAAAGAGGTAATGGAAACCGTTTCCTGACTATATAAATATCTACATATTGCACCTTTGAAGAGTTTTTTCACATTTGCGACGATACATGAAACATCTGGAACGAGTGTCTGGGTACAGATGTGATATTATGGGACACTGAAAATCCTGACTGTGTGAGTCACTGTTCAGTAGCAACTTTCCAAAACATATCTGCTCTTGTTTGGATAATAAGAGATACAGAACCTCTAGGAGGTTTTACAGCCAGGAAAATGCCAGCCTAGTCTTAGTACCAGAGCAGCCACAGAGAGAGAACGCAGGCGAGAAAGACGTGCAAAGACAAGCCTGAAAAGGTGTGCTGAAGTTAAGGAGTGGAAAACTGACCTTTTGGTCACTAGGTGGCGATCTTTCATCTCTGCTCTCTCAAACCAGACATGAGGACAGGACCTCACCATGGCTCTCTGGAGGACTCCCATCAAACCTCCATGTACCTGACCCACCTGACGAACACATTTCGGCAATTATGGCAGCACGTCATGATTTACACAAACAATTATCTATCAGTATCTATCAACGTAAAATAAAATAACTTGCTTCCGTACCATAGCGTAACACCCATCGTTGCAGAGGATCACTATATCGATAGGAGTGGTGTGATTGGCCACACAGATTCCTCCTTTCTGGGGTTTATTTTCCCTGTTGTTGTGAAGTAAAGACATGAAGTCAGTATCTGATAGAAGATATTCATGGTCTTTATTAGAAAGTTCCATGGTGAGGAGGCTCGCTTACCTGTTGTGGTAGCGGATGGTAGCAGAGAGTCCTCGAGCACAGATCCTGTAGCACATCACATGGACCCATTCACTGAGCCAGAACTTCATCCTAAAAACACACAATGAAGCAATCAAGCACAAATGAAGAGGGAACCAAAAAAAGATATGGGCACGACTATTATTGGGATGGTTATAGTTTGTAGTCACCTCCAATTTGGAAGTAATCCGACTGCAGATGTTCCTATGACCAACCAGGTGAGGCCAATGCAAGCCAGTGTTATCCTGGAGAAAGTGGGACACATTTACAGAACAGAATGTTGGTCAGAGGTCTATAAAGCTTTATATTTGTAGGCCAAACTTAAGTGAAAACTAAGTTAATAGCCTTCACAAAATTAAAAACAATTAAAACATTTACGTGAATGGCAAACTTATTAGGAAAAGAAAAAAGTCACAACAAGAGATTATGTTTTTGCATTTTTATGACTTCTTCCTCTTTTACACCAAGCATTTTATCATTTTCAGTTTACACATAATGTTTACCAGAACAAACTGGGATAAACTTCCCTCCACTGAAGTTTTCTGCCTGGAGGGCAATGCTGCATTTGTATCACTACAGCTTCATTTTTTTCGTAAGCAGACTCTATTCAGTATCTGTGTACCTGAGGGGGGCGAGGATGCAGTATCTCACGAAGATGCCGAGGCCATAGACCAGCGTCAGCTTCAGGCTGATGTACTGGAAATCATTGTTGGTGCGAGTCAGTAGGTTCCAGGAGACCAGCTCCTCCGAACTGAACCGCTGGGTCACCTACATTTAAAAATGGATACAATTAAAATCATACTCGCATAACCAGACAACTTTAAGTCTGAAATACAAAACCAGGAAATTCAAATCACGTATTATCATTTACATAGTACGTTTTGTTCTTGGTAATAATGTAAAAATGTACCTCATCCTCTACAATGCTCTCAATTCCTCTACGGGTGAAATAGAAGCAGTCACTAAGTGTAAAGTCACCGCCCACTGGTGGTTTGGGGCGAGTGCGTCTAAGTTCCTCTAACTCTTTCTCCATAGAGCCAGCTTCCCTCTGGATGAGACCTAATACACACAGACAGACAGACAGACAGACTGTAAAACTCAATCATCTGATAGGAATCATAATCTTTGTATCAACCAGGGAGATAAATATGGCTTTGCCATATCTTTTAACATTGTGTTGATCGTGTTAAAGGACAAAATGGTCTGAGTCAGCAGAAGAAAATAAAAATTCAGGAATGTGTTTCTTGGAAGGACGTTACATTCTGTACTTAGCTAGAATGATATAGAAATCAAAACCTAAACAAAAGCATTACAATAAATCAAAGCATAAAACATTGTGGGACCTGAACTTCAGAGAAAAAAAAAAAAGTAAGAGTAAGAATGTACAATGTGTGTCCTTTGGCTTTTAAAAAAAATGATTATTCAAATTATTCATTGTCTCATCGCAGAAAGGACTTCACCTTAGCCAACAACCCCCCTACAACATGGCTTCTCCCCTCTTGACCTCTCAAGTTAATAATAACTTGAGAACTGAGCTGTTCATACAGCAGTCTTAAGCAATGAAGGCCACACTACCTGGGATCTAACACTATCCCCTTAACAGGTCTCAGAACAGTTAAGAGATGACCTCAGCTTAAACTCGTGCATTATCTGATAACCCAGCGGGCAAAGTCCAAAACCTGGAGTAACAAATCCTGGACTCAATATTCAATCAAAACTTTCAGAACAATGTCGGCCTTATCTCCGTTTATGGAACAATTTCTTATAAAAATGTAACACTGACATACTTTGGACTTCGCGGAGGCCACATTTTGCTGACACAACTAACATCTTTATGTGTTACAGCGGGGGATTCCACCCTGTGTAGCTTAGTGGCTGATAAAGAGTTGAGTAATTGCATCTTGTCAGATAGGCAGAGTTCCCGGAGCAACTTCACCTGGTTGCCTATCACATAAGTTCTAAAGTTAATGGAGTCACTGTGCCAGACACAACCAGTCCCGCAGTCCGTTTAAAGTCACAGAGCTGTCATGGCGTGAGAAATGTGTCTGTATGCAAAAACAAAAAGCATTCTGAATAGAACATGTAAATCTATTACTCTCTAAAAAATGGGCAATCTCATTGCAACATACATGCCCAGACACGTAATAAAGTGTCTTGTGGAATCCAGTATTGCAGTAGAACATGCAGTATATCTGTCACTTAACCCCTAATCTTTCACAAGAAAGGATATGAGTACAAGTTGTTTTTAGAAGACTCTTTCTATTTTTTAATTTATATTTCACACATATAGTTTTCTACTCACCATTAGATGCAGAGGCTTTGAGTATCTGTTCTTCTGCGTTTGCCTTCTGTATCTTCAGAGTGGCCCACTGTAGAGGAGGACAGGTGGGAGACATTCATGGCCATGTCTTATGTGAACCAGTGGATGAGAATCAGAATATCTGCCAAACAATGTAAACAACAGTACCTCTAAGGTTTTGACCAGGATGTTCATGTAGGTCTCTGAGATGCCCAGTGAGAAGCCAAACATAGCTGGGATCATGATGAGGCTGATGATGATGTACAGCCAGATAGTCAGCACCCAAAGCGCCAATGCCCAGAAATCTTCCATCTCCACCTTATTCCCCGATGGACCGAGCAGACCTGCGGCTCAGATGTAGGGCAGTCCTGTGTGTGGGGAGAAGAGTGTCAGATAGTGTCACTATTGTCATCAAAGTAACGCAGACAAGATAGACCCATCCTGTGTAACACAATCCCCTGTGAGCATGTGAAGGTCAACAACAACCACGGGGGAGCTAAATAAACACTCCTCTTGATTTAATCAGGAGGAAAAGCCTCGACAGAGAAAACACTGACGATCAGAACCACATGTATTCCTGCCAATATCAACAAACCAATGAATAACCAAAGTATGAGAAGCCTCTTCTATACTTAGACACTTAGACTGCATTGCTCTGTACAAGACTGCATTATTTACTAGCGGCATTATATTCAAGTTGCATCGGATCATCTTACCTGTCAAACTTGACTCCATGTCCGTCCTTCTAGAGGTATAACTCCAAAGACTGAGCCCAGAGAGCAAACACGCCCATTTACCACTAGAACAAAGTTCACAGGGCAGCTCCCCACAGCGCCTTCTGTGGACAGAAGGGGAAGCGCAGACAACAACATTCCCTCGACAGAGCAACTTCCAGTGTGTACTCAGCTAAGAGGAGATAGTTCACCTTACAAAAGTACTTTGCGCCATATACCTGTAAATGTTATGAATTAGAAAGTTAAACGTGTAAGTCTCATCCCATTGGAGGAAATTAAACTTTTTAATTTGGCCCTGAGAGATGCCTTTCATTGTTTCTGATGCTGTTTGTTTGTTTCTGCTGTACCGAGGTCTCTCTTGAAACAAAAAGACCTTGATCTCAACTTGATTACCTGATTAGATAAAAAGTTAAAATAATAAAATACATTAAAATAAAACCAGATATCAGCTTGTTTTTCAAGTTTTCCGTGAGGGAAATTTGCTTTGAATAAACTTTGTTTGCAGGATTTGGCTGAAATCTCCTAAAATGTAGAAAGTAAGTGGACGTAGTGATAAGATGTTTTTGGTCAAATTATTACTGAAAACACTGATCTTTGCTCAACTTCATGTTGCATGTTACACTGATCACTAACTTTATTTCATCAATAATTTAGTAACTTTAATTTGTCACAAAATGTTTTTCAGTTTCTCCTGTCACCAGAGGGCATCGATCAGTAATCCAGCAGTTAAAATACTAAAATAAAATGATGATCTGAAACTGATTAATTTCTTCTTTCACAAAACCTCTCATGTTAGACATGTTACTCACCACAACATAGGAAAGCCTTTATGAGGACTGTGGACACAATCTCTCTGTTCAAACGTCTCTCTCCCCAGGTTATTTTCCAGGTTCAGACATTTCACAGTCTGTTGCACATTACTGTAACTGGGGACTTCAGGGGGTCAGTTTGAGTAATGTCCATGGGAATGATAAGAGGGGGACTCATTCTGGGATTAGACCTAATCCAGAGAGCTTTCTGGACCACAATCTGGCAAAAATGTTTGGGAGAAATCATCCTTCCTGCAACAGTAACATACAGGAAGATGAGCCATAATGATGCATGTCTAAGATATATCTTCTCATCCAAATGTATTTTATATTATATCTCCTCTCTCGGCTCAGAGGGGAGTCATTATATACAGATATTGCGGCAGGCATGAGTGACTTCCTGTAGTGGTCCTTATTACAGCAGAGTTGTAGGAACCTCCCACTGAATGTGCTTTGCTGTCTGACCAATGAGTTGTGCAAGGGATGTGAAACATTGTCCATCATGTTGAGCAGTTTGTGCAATGTAATGTTAGGGTGTGTTAGTTCCAGTAAGACAGAGCTTTTTAGTTCTAAAATAGCAGTTTTGTTTTACCTAAAGCTTCAACACAAAGAGCTGACTTCTTATGTTGCATGCTGGTTTTATTGGGTCATATTGGGGGAACACCCTAGTATGGCCCATTAGTCACATATCTATGTGGAACTGGGGGCCGTCAGTGGTTTGCTAAGTTATTTTTAGTGGGGGCCTTAAATTTTCCCAAATTATCGTCTCTCTACTTCAAAAGAGATTTCCGAGAGACTGAGAAAATCTAACAAACGTTTCCCTGTTTCAAAGCCACTGCCACGTTATCCATCAGTCTAATGTGCAGCCAAACCTACAGCACCTCAAAATGCTTAGTTTCAATTTCAATTCTGGGCCATTGCCAAAAACACTTAGCTAAACAATGCAGAAGATAAGGCTGTGGTAGGTCCATAACCACATATGTCTATGTACAGTTGTCTTTTGTACTTCTGTAGACAGACACACAGACAGATTGCATTTGACTCCATAGATAAATTAGTGCATTGCATTGTCCACCTCTGTGTCTCCCGTGGGCCGGACCACACAGGAGGGAATGTGTATGTCTCAGCAGCCATTCAGACACACATAAATCTGCTCCAGGGACGGATATTAGACAAGTGAACAACAGCAGTATTTACTGAGAGGGGTTACGGCCCTCAGAGTAGAAGCCTCAGAAAAGCCTCTTTTCCCTGTGCTACAGTCCAGTGGTTCACGGGGACTTGAAATGATAAATAATGTCCTACAGAGGGCTATTCCACAGTGCACCACAAACATCAGAAAACAACTGCAGCAGCAATATGGAATGAACAAATATTTATCCTTTCACCTCGGATAAAAGTAGAGAATGCATGTCTTTGCACAGGGTGTGTTTATTGTTGGACTTTTAGACTGAGTTTTCTTCTTCATGGGATTAGCAAAAATTAACAAAAAACACAACCAGCAAAAACAATACTGACGGACATTTTTTTACAGTAGGTTTTGGGTCACTTTTCCAAGTCTGTGTCTCACCATATTCATTTATATTAGTAATACATTTGTAACCTTATACACATCATTAGGCCAGCTTGTATTAGTAAGTGTCGGTTTCTGAGTATTTTGTCTTATTATGAAGCTGATATAGCTGCTATTAAATATGTCTTTTAGTCATTCATAAGGGCTGAGGAAGTTTAACACCTTACTGCTTATGTTGAAAACTGGTATAACACATGTAAAGGTGTTGAATCAACTCTAATGAATTAGTGGACTATATATATATATATATATAAACATAAATATTGAGTCTTACAGTTAGATTAACATTGGTGTAGGCAGTGGAACAACGCTGTAGTTAAAGAATTCCTCCATGCATCCATAAAGTTGCATCCTAAATGGCCGGAAATTTGCCCACGCGTGTTGTGGAGAGGCAGTTAATTGCCTCTTAAGTTAATGATGCGCCGCTGGTGCAGGACGTAAGGACAAGTCTCGACACAGGACGGAGCGCGTGAAGCTTCTCCCTTCTTCTGCAGCAGCGGCAGCAGCGATCCCGCTCTGCTCCCCCTCGATCCTGCAAAGGAAAGCAGACACTGGCCCAAAAGAACACGCCTCCCCTCGTTCCTCCCCAGACACGGAGCTTTCTCCCTCTTTAAACCACGATCGGGCTCCCAGTCCTGCTCCTCGATGCACGCTTCCCTTCGTGAGGGCAGAACTCTGAGTTTGTTCATGACATGACACAGTGCAGCGCAGGATCGACGTGGTCGCCTCTAACGCCACTGGAACACCAAATGCCCAGGACTCTTTTGCAGTGTTTTGAGTTTGGTTACATGAAATATGCGATGTCCGCAGGAGTGCCCGGTTCTTTTTCTGCTACAGTTTGTTTTCATTTTGGCCGCCGGCCACGATGAGCTCGCCGACTCCGACAGACTCCTCTCCATCTTTGCGGAACAAGGTCAGTGTGGTGCTGTTGGAATAGAGGCTGCATTTCTGTGCATGTCTGAACTGAATGCACGGCTGGAAAAGTTTGCTGGCTAAGTGCATATCAGTATTAACACGCACTCAAAGTAGAAATCTGTGTAATCAGAACATGATATCTGTAAGGACCCTTTCTATTGTGTTGCACTTTATCCAACTCTATTCTGCAGGTCAGTTGTCCCAGTCAGATGTGTCCATTGTCCAACCAGTTAAAACCACAGCTGATGGAGAGTTCATTTCCCACTCTCTGTCTCACCACTTCGAGGGTGGGCGAGTCAGGCGTGACCTGCGACCCCTTGGTTTGGAGGGACAGGTTTACTACAAGGTCAACTACAAGGGTCGCGCATTAATGTTCAATTTGACTGAAAACAATCAGCTGGTTTCCAGTGACTACGTCCTGGAGAGGAGGAACGGCAGTGCCAACAGGACTGCGCATCCTCGCTCTGGGGGGAATTCCTGCCACCTCCTTGGCACCGTGGAAGCGTCTGACGTGCGAGGAACTGCCGCCATCAGCACCTGTAAAGGACTGGTAAGGATCCACACTGCCTTACACGCATAAAAGGTCAAACAGGTCAATTTAAACCTCTGTCTCATTCATCAGATCGAATCCTCTAATCCGCATGAAGCTTTTATGCAGCATCTTCCTCCTTAAATCTGCACTGAAGGTCATGTCTGTTTGGAAAAATCTAGCTGCTTTTGGCAGGAAGTCATTTTTTTTAATAGTCTACACAGGAGAAAGGGGGGCATCACTCTGGGGAAGCTGGTATGTGGCATAGGCAGTCATACGCTGTTAAGCAAACCCTTCCATCTGACAGTGCCCTGTGTGTTAGTTTGCCCTTCAAAGACTTCCTGACACTATTTGCAGAACGACTGTGCTGCAGACCCGCTGACGGCTGCTGCCTCTCGGCCAACCATGAGACCCTTTCTGTCTTCTTTGTCTCTCGGATATTTCCCTCCATACTTTCACCCTCGCTCATTCATTCATTCACATCACTGTCTGTTCCTGCAGAAACACTCTACAACTCCCACCCTCGGACGCGCACTGTTACTTTGTTCTACGCTCAGAAGGAGCTTCAGTAATAGATTGTGGCACATTTCTTATAGACTGGAACAATTGGCAGATGGAGAGACAGGAAATAGGCCCATATTTTTGGGTTCAGAGAATTTGTGCTCTTTTTTCTACTTCAGCTGTAATGTTTCTAATCAAATAAATAGTTCAACTACAAAGGAGTTGAGACAGCAGCTGGACAGCAGAAAGATAAGAGAGCAGGACTTCTTGATGTACTCACTGGTGAGAGGGAGTTTTTAAGGTCATTATTCACAAAATAATAGTTGCTCAAAATATTATCTTCTAACAATCATTGTTTCATTCGATTTACACCAGTATGTTGAAACAACCAAATAGTAGGAGGATGTGGAAGAGAAGAAACTTTGAAATGTTAATGTGATGTGTCAGTTTTAGTCATTTCATGTTGGATTGTGTCACAGCAGCAGGAATGCCTCTCCTGCAGGGTCTTGCCTCCCGCCTCTGTGTTATGTTTGTGTGGGTTGCACTGCCTCTTCCTGCCAAATCTTGCAAATGCAGTTTGCTTTAAAAGTGTGTTATGTCACTCTAAACTCCAATTATCTCCAACCTACCGCCGCATTTAGAGGATTTTTTTCCTGCAATCCTGAAAGCTCCAGTTTGTCCGTTTTCTACAGCCCACCGGGGGAAACCGCTGTGATCTGTTACACTGATTTTCTGTTCTGTGGAAGGTTTATAGCAGCTAAAACCACAGAGAGACCCCTAAACAGCAAGACTCCGCCAGACAGATGTGGGAGGAAAACCCGGCCAGCTGCTGTGGAGGTCATTCACCCTCAGGAGACAGATAGAGATGGACGGCTTCAAAATATAAATTCATGATCATCATTTGCGTATGTAGCACAAGACTAAAGTTACTGGAAACATAAGAACACAGCAAAGAAAAATATATTTCAATAGTTTTAAAAATGGCATCCATCACTGATTCTTGATTATCTAATATAAAATATTGTCAGTAATGTAGTGGTATGCTTTAGAGTACTCAAATTAGGGCTGCAACTAATGATTTCTGTAACCTCCCTAAGGGATCATGACCTTTAAATGCCATAAAAGCCATAATATGGTCTCAACTGCTACATTGTGTCATTTCAAGTCATATTTGCTTAAACAAGCTATCTATTTTGTCTTTACAGAGTTCAGGTTTCCCTTCACCTTAACTATTTACTGTACACGTGAAACCACGAGGACCAGAGTAATTGGGTGGAGGTTGCTGTCGCTGAGCATTTTTGTTTCCGTGGGAGAACCTTCTTTTTGAGCAAAGTTGAAGATTTCTTCGCCCTCGGCAATTCCGGAGGCACAACACAAAGCAAGAACGTGCAAGTTCAGAACCTATTGTATCAGTATTTTCCTCACTTAAATGCACGTTTCTTTGCACTATGCAGATGAAAAATTATAATGTGTTTGACCTCTGAGGAAGAAATTAGCTCAGAGGCAGAATTATGTCAACTTGTCAGGTAAAAATAAAACAGAGGGCAAGTAAGCGTATTTAAACCTGTAATTATCAGGAAACAGTTGTCTAAGAAAATGCAAATTTGTTTGGCAGAATATTGTTACGATTAATTATATTGCAGTAATGAGCACCATCCAATCCCCCCCACCTCACCCCTGTCCCACTGATCAGTGCTGGGGCCACAGGCTGTGTAACAGCAGAGACTTTCTTCCAGACCCAGTTGGCCAGCACTACAAAACCCACAGAAGCAGGAAACAGAAGTAAAGCAGTTCCACATGGCCGATGTATTTAGAACACAGACCTGTGTTATGGTAACCTCCCCTGGCTCTGGCACCTCACACCCAAACAGGCTTCCTCTAGGTCAGAGGAGAGGGATTAATGGAGAGGAGGAGGAGAAGGGCAGGAGGTGCCAGAGGGAGAAGAGGTGGCAAAAGTGCAAAGTGAACTCCAGGCAAAGGCTGTTCCACCTGGCAGAGCATTCAGGATTTATAGCAAAAACTGTGCCAGAATAATCCCTAGTCTTGTTCAAATGGAAAACAAAGTACTAGTTGGTGTCCTTTCAAGTTGTCTTTGTTTGTTGAGCACAGACATCACACTGTACATGGTCATTAGGGATCACAAGTAAGACCGTAACCACACCGTACAGCGCAAGCAAAGCCTTACAGGCTGTGTTGCACAGTAGGACTGAATTTGGTATGCAGATCCCACAGATCATGCAGAGCAATAGTCTGAATGTTTGGATGGGCCTCTCTGTGGCATTCCTTCTTGGATGATCTCCACCACCTGCTTTTTTTCTGCAGGGACTCGCTTAGACGTTTAACACTCATACAACATATATGAGACAACAGGAAGGCACGATAACCGCTTGCAGATGCAGCAAATGCAAAAAACCCACCACATTTTAATCTAGTAAAATGTTAATCCCGTCAAACAGGAGAGCAACACTGAAATCAGCTGAGTGCCTCTAGGAAGCCTTTGCATCTGACTGTAGACATACTGTATCAGCCTGCATGCTTTGTGGATGAGTCCGCTGCAGCTCAGGGAGCCCTGGCTAAAGGCCCCGCTCTGAGTCTGTTGAAAACTCTTTCTCAATATGTAATTTATCTGATATGCACTCTGATCTGAGTTTGCAGAAAAAAAAAACATAACAAACCACAGACATATACAGAGACACTTTTGTTGATCATTTGCTACGTTATTGTTCTTCTTCTGGTGGTTTCACATGGAAAAAACAAGCCCAAGCAGCTGAGTTTCTGTCCCAGTTTGTGGACCGTCAGTGTAACAGGTGGAGTAATATAGTGTTTCCAAAAGGAGTGCTCCTCTGGATTTGTACTTTCTGAACTCCCCACGGAGAGAAATGGGATACCCAATCAGAGCTCTGCAGACTTCTGAATGAATGTGGGTGAAACACATGTCACAAGAAACGCATGTAAAATGTGTCAGAATGACCCAGAAAGCGGAACAGTGCTTAACTGCAGCAAACAGCAGGGTAGACCCCTGGAACCTCAACTAGCAAGACTGTAAGCATGCATGGCCTCATTTTTTACATCTGCCTTTGGCTCCTGAGAAGAGATCCAAGACTCTGATACAGCAATCATATACAAAGAATTATCTGTTTTGGTCTTGTTTGACTCAATACATGTGCATATTAAGTGACAAGTTTTTTAAAAGATCCTGCATACATGTATTCATGTGCATGTTACTGTACTCAGTTGAACTTATTCTCTCCATATGGCTCAGAATTTCCTTTTCAGATTCTGTCTTTTGCAAGTTGGTTTAGGAGGCAAGGGAGGCGTCCATCCCAGAACAGTCTGGGCTTGTTTGGACTCGGCTTGACACAACGACCCCCCCCCCCCACACACACACACACGCACGCACACACACAATCACCTTAATGAATAGAATCGAGCTGGAGTTGGAACATTCAGGATGTGTGTGTTTACAAGGAACCGTCAGAGATTTGACAGACGCCTCTTTTGTGTGTTTGCATGCTTGTTTGTTTTCAAGTAGGTGTATTTGTGTGTGGGGGTGTGTTTCTATGCACTTGTGCTGTGTGTGTTCACCAGCAGACCTCAGCGATCAGCAAGTAAATAGTCTGCACCAGTGAGAACATGCATGGCATACTTAGGAAAAAGGCTCTGTGTTGCTGCTGCAGCAGACAGAGAATGTGCCTCAGGGAAGGAGAAAAGGTTCATATTAAAAACTGTTGACTAATGATGGATTCCACCCCGATGGAAATTACTGAGGAATGACCATTTCAGCAGGCTTTGCAAGAGAAAGTCCAACCTCTCACTTTTTAAGTGTGGGAAATATTGAAACACTACAAATCTTGGTGATTTGCTGCACTCATAAATGTTGCATGCTAGTTACTATGCTGTGACCTTTCTGTTTAAAAAAAAACTGTCTAAGAATGCATGGTATTGCAAAAGAAACGTAAAGCTGCATTAGGCAAGATTTTGGGATAAAAACATAATCTTTTTAACCCAATTACAATTTGGAGCTGTGATTAAGTAGAACACCATGTCCCTAATATTTGAGACAATGTATTTTCAGTGCAGAAGAAGCGATTGATCAAAGCCTGAACTTGCTCTGCCCAGACTCAGGCAAGTTTGCTCAATGCATATTAATCTGTATCATTTTTATTTTCCTCAGAGAGGCTTCTTCTCCTTGCCAGAGGGACACTATTTTATTGAACCTGTCCAGAAATCTCCTGAGGATCCTGCGGGGACTCCAGAGCCCCACGCTGTCTATCCAAGAGTTACTACAGGAAGTCATAGAAAAAAACGCAGCCTTGAGTCCAAAGAGACACCCAGCCCCTGTGGAGTTCAAGGTGTGTATCTAAGTTTGTGTGGTGCTTGCAAATGTTTGTGTAAATGTACACAAGCGAGAATCTTCCTCTGCAACAAGTGTACTGCAAGTGATTTCTTTCAATTATCCACGCTTTAGATGCTCCAAACGACTCTGTCCAGGTGGACAGGGAGCGGCAGGAATGGGAGAGAGAGCAGCGGAGGGGGGAGGATCAGGCTCAGTCCCGCTCGCAGCGCTCAGTCAGCAGAGAGCGGTGGGTGGAGACCATGGTGGTGGCTGACTCCAAACTCATAGAATACCACGGCAGTGATAATGTGGAGTCCTACATCTTCACCATCATGAACATGGTGAGGCGTTACACATAACTGTTGATTTTACCCTTAACATTTGCTCTCACCTGTTAACACAGATGTTACGTTTTTAAATACTGATTTCTATGTTTGACAGGTGGCTGGGATCTTTCACGATGCAAGTATTGGCAACGCCATCCACGTCATCTTGGTTCGCCTGATTCTTCTACAGGGAGAAGAGGTAACACTTTGCTGCAAGAGTTTTCTTAACAAACTTGAATCTGACTTTTGCACGAGAATGAGATTTCAAATTCTGCTGTTTGTTGCAGAAAGGGCTGAAGATTGTCCACAATGCAGATACCACTCTGGCCAGTTTCTGTGCCTGGCAGAAAAACCTCAATCCCCAGAGCGACACACACCCAGCTCATCATGACGTGGCTGTGTTGGTCACCAGGCAAGTGACAGACGCATAATCATTTGTTGGTCAACAATTTCGACAGATAACTTAAATGAAATGGTGGAATTGGAGGAAATTCTGCATGTATACACATAATTTGTCTGTGTTTCCCCGCCAGGAAGGACATCTGTGCTGGAATGAACCAGCCCTGTGAGACTCTGGGTCTGTCTCATCTCTCTGGGATGTGTCAGCCGCACCGCAGCTGCAATATCAACGAGGATTCCGGACTACCTGTCGCCTTCACCGTCGCCCATGAAATGGGCCACAGGTGTGTGTGCGTTGTGTGGAATAGCAATTGCTGTGAAACCCTGAATAGTGGAATGTCATAACAATGGGCAGTGTGAGAAAGGAAGCATCTTGTTCCCATGATCAGTTACAATAGAGGAATATACAGTGGCATAATTAAATTTCCTAACATTAGCGCATCAATGAATTGGCTCTATGCAAATAATGGGTAGTATCAAGTAACCAGACATAAAAAAAAAAGACTCATACCTGAGAAGATAAATGTGGCTTGGGCATAGATAATTTAGCAAAGAGTAAAAGTGAAGAGAAGTTATATCTGCTTTCAGGTTTGGATTACCGTGACACATAAAAACATCATCCCATTTTTCTACTTCAGGGCCTTGTTGATTTTTTACTAAAGTGTCAGTTTAATCAGAAGACACCAGTTCATGAATTCAAAGTCAAAATAAGAGTTGGCACAGACGTTTTTTAGTTAACATCTGATTATTAGGGACCTGAATTGGATGAAAGAATAGTATATGAACGAGCCAAGAGGCAAATGTATTTCTTGCACCTATTACAGGACTGGGACACACAAATCACTGTTGAATTCTATTGAGATTCAGCCAGTTGTTAGTTCAGTCTCCACCACGGCATCTATTCTTGTAAAACATTTGTTTGTGTAATGATGATATCGTATTTCGTCAAGTTGGTTGTGTTTGAACGCAGCTTTGGAATTCATCATGATGGCCAAGGGAATGACTGCGAGCTGGAAGGGAGGCACCCGTTCATCATGTCCAGACAGCTGATGTATGACAACTCGCCTCTCACTTGGTCTGCCTGCTCCAAAGAATACATCACACGATTCCTCGAGTAAGGCTGAATTCATACTTTATTCTGCATGAAGCCTTTAATCGTAAAATAATAACATGATTCACTCCGCTTTAATACTGTTTTTTTTCTTGTGGGAAACACATGAGTTGTGGGCAAATCGTGTGAATTGCCAAGTTTGTGAAGTTATACAGTGACTCGTCCTGGATGCAGATAAAGTGGATGTGCTGGGGCAGATTTGAATGAAGAAAAAATAAATAAACGCAATAGGTGTGGTGTGTGTTGGAACAAAATTAAGTTATAAAAACACTGAAGTGTAGCAAACCATGACAAACTAAGTTTTTGAAAGGGCAACAAAGAACATATGTGCAAATATGCAAAACAAACACAATTCGTTTAAAGTCAGAAAATCCAGCAAATGACAGAGAAGTGGCTTGAGGGAACATTTGAGGGTGGTTACGCTTTGCACAAATATCTGCAAATGTTTGCTTTGAGTCTCATTATTTTCTGTAAAAAAACGGTGTCTTTCTGACAACAACAATTTCACCTCGAGCTCCTGCAATGTCAGAGGTTAGAGTTCATGTCTTTAGCAAGTCATTTTCTCAGATTTTGGCGTTTTCCCGCCACTCTCTTGATTTAATATCGGGCTAAGAGACTGCAAAGTGCAGTATGAAAGCAAACGGCGAGCATGTTCCCTGACATGCTGACATAGCACAAATCTTCACCATTAAAAAAATAAAAGTATTAAGTATTCAAAGGATGCTAGTAGCCACAAGCAAGGATTTCTCTCCAACAAACTCCTCCCTGCTGAAGTCTTATTCTGTTGACCTTTCAAGTTTTCTCTTTTTGTTTCTCTGTCAGGTTTCTCACTCAACCACCGCACCTTTATGCCCCTTTCTCTTTTTTAACTGTTTCAAAAGGGTCACATATTCAATATTACATCATAGTTTATCTGTCTTAGTCGTGGCTGGGGTTTCTGTCTGGATGACCGTCCTTCCAAGAGGGACCTAACCACCCCGCTGGCTCGCCTCGGTGTCCGTTACACCACGCACCACCAGTGCCAGCTCCAGTATGGCCCAAATGCTACCTTCTGCCATGAGGTTGATGTGAGTACTCCACACATAAGCACCACCTGAAAATCCTTTATAAAATAGTCCTTTTCTCACAGTTTTTGGATTACGTCTTTCTTTCAGAACGTTTGCCAGATTCTTTGGTGTTCAGTGAATGGCTCTTGCCGCTCCAAACTGGACTCACCTATAGATGGCACTCGCTGTGGACCAGAGAAGGTGGATGGTGCCAGTTGCTTTGTCTTGTTAGGGTTTTGGATTTCACCAGCCTGGGGGTGGAGATGCTTAGCTCTACGGATATGAGGGTGGTACTGGCGCAGAGCCTTAAGCACTGAATGTGTCATATTACTAGTGTTATTTCAGTGATCTTACCAGCATTCCTTCCTTCAGTGGTGTATCTCAGGAGAGTGTGTGATCGTGGGTAAACTCCCGGAGACGGTGAATGGAGGCTGGGGACAGTGGAGTACCTGGTCTCACTGCTCCAGGACCTGTGGAACTGGAGTTCAGTCAGCAGAGAGGGAATGTAACAACCCTAAGTAAGAGCTGACTCTAGATCTGCCTCACACCATCAAGCACATTTGCTAACTGTTTCTCACACTCTTTATGCACTCAAACCCTTCCCGCAGCTCTTTGGCATGTCTTCCACGACAGATGACTTCTTGAAACGATGCTGATCACATGGCTGATTCAAAGTGTGCTGCTGTTTTCCACAGACCAGAGTTCGGGGGCAAGTACTGCACTGGGGAAAGGAAACGTTATCGGACGTGTAACACAAAACCCTGTCAGAAGGATAACCCAACCTTTCGAGAGATGCTGTGCAGTGAGTTCGACACTGTGCCCTATCACAATGAGCTCTACCAGTGGATTCCTGTGGCTAACCCATGTAAGTGATCAAAGCATCAAACATACAATTAGATACTACAGGTAGAGACACATTTGCTAGTTGCCCTTTTGTGCACTTCCCCTTTTAATGTCACAGATTTAGTAGCTGTGATTATACATGTCACCCAACAGGGGGCAGCATTTACACCTTCAGCTACCTCATCTACACTATAATACAATGTTTCAGTACAATTCAGTGCAGTCTTTTTGTGTTTTGTGTCATTCCACATATTTAAATCACTGTTTATACATATTAGCTCCAAAGGTGTCTTGTCATCAATGAAAAGTATTCTTCATCATCTGTCCCTGATGCTTGGGCTTGACATCATGGTGAGAACTCACACTCACCATTTCATTGAAATGAAACTAAATGAACCCCTTAACCGTCTTTAGTGCATCCCTGTGAGCTGCACTGTCGACCAGTCAGTGAGTATTTTTCGGAGAAGATGCTTGACGCTGTGACAGACGGAACACCGTGCTTCATGAACAACAAGTCCAGAAATATCTGCGTCAATGGAGTGTGCAAGGTAGTGTGGCTGGGTAAGAGTCTTAAAAACACTGGAGGGAGGGTTCGTACAAAGTCTTCAAAGTTTGGAAAATGCTTCATTTGAACCATTAGGTTTTCAAGGTTAGGAATATGCTTTAATTTAAATACACTACTTGAAAAAAGGCCTTGACAGTCTGGAAATTGTGGGGGTTTAGGAACCTTGAAAGTGCTTGAATTTTACTCTTAAAAAGCTGTACGAACCCTGTGGGTGGTTATAGTGGAGCAGGATATGAGATGAGCTGCAATGTAACTACAATAAAATGGAGGGAAGAGTTTTTCTGCGTTCTGCGGCGTCCATCTTATGGGACTGTATGTGACGGAGTGTCTGTGCTTGTATTTTTATGTGTTTGTGTGTGTGTGTTTTCTCTGTAGGATGTAGGCTGTGACTATGGCATTGACTCAAACGCGGTGGAAGACCGTTGTGGAGTCTGTTTGGGCGATGGCACAAGCTGTGAGACGATCTACAAGTCGTTCGATGAAGAAGGCTTTGGTGAGTTCAACACAGGATATTTGAGCAGCTGGAAACAAATTGAATTATCTAGACATTCGATTTCATACAATTATTTAATTGTAGTAACACAAAACAGACAACTTATTAATGAGGAAAGGCTTTGATGTACCCACCAGAAGAGTGTGAAAACGCGCAGAATTCAAATTTATGTCTACGGGCGGAAAGTCATTTCAGGACAGTTCATTAGCATTACTCCATTGTGTTGTTTCTTTGTTGTCATGGCAGCCTTCTTGTCCACACTGTGCAGCTGTTTGTCCTGCTGTACTTGGCTGGTGTGATGGGTGTGTTTGTGTGTGTGTGCGTCAGCAGGCCCATGTTTGCATTTGTCTAAAGGGAGACATGTGACATGGCAGATTTTTCTCTGCTTGGAAAACTATAACTCACATGCAGAATTAACAGATTCAGACAGATTCATCGAGAAAAAGGCTGTAAAACAATAAAAGCGTCCCTCCTTCTTTCCCTCTCTCTTTCTCTCTGTCTGTGTGTGTTTGCCCCGCACAGCATCCTTTCCAGATAACCAGCCCAGATGTGTAAGACTTCAAAAGGCTTAGACCAAGGGCAAACCTCCCCCTCCTTAGCACAAACACAGAAACACACACACACACACACACACACACACCTTCCCACAAACATCATTAAACTCCAGAGACGTACTCATAGCTGCTTTCGTCCTCCCCCATCCAGCCCCCACCCCTTCCGCACACAATAAAAAACAGAGACAGGGCAGTGCCCCCCACGCCGAATACGCAAACGTGTACACACACACACACACACACACACACACACACATGCCAACCACCCCCACAGACTGAGCCCACCCTCTATTAAAGATCAGAGAGAAGCTGTCTGGTAGTCTGGATGTGAGTATAGCAGCAGCAGCCATGGTGGGCCATCCATTACCTCGCTGTGACTCTGACTCCCCTCCCCACTCTCCCAGGGTACATGGACGTGGGTGTGATACCTGAGGGGGCACGGGACATCCTGGTAAAGGAAGTGGAGGAGGCAGGTAACTTCCTGGCTCTGAGGAGCGAAGCGTCGGATGAGTACTTCCTCAACGGCAACTTTATCATACAGTGGAACGGGGAGTATGAGGCCGGCGGGACGACGTTCTTCTACGAACGCAGTGGGAACTTGGAGAACCTCACCGCTCCTGGACCCACCAAACAGGCAGTCATGCTCCAGGTAGGCCATCGTGCTACAAAAGTTTAATATCTTTGATGAGAGTCGAGGGTATTCATTTTTATAGTTTTCAGGATTCTGAGATGTAAAGAGGTAATCAGCAATCTCCCCCCCATTTTCCAATTCAGGAAATATATTATAAGATAAGACTATGATAAAATGTCTCCAAGCAATTGTTTTTTAAAAGTAGAAATGTTTCAAAGGCAGTGTAATCAAATTCAGTCAATTGAATCTGTTTCAAAATAATCTTAAAATGATTCTCCACATAATAATTCATGTGGTTGTTCAGTTGCTGTTTCAGGAGAAGAACCCAGGTATAAAGTACCAGTATATCATAAAGAAGACCAAAGAGACAGGAAATGAGATCATCAAACCCATTTACAGGTGGAGACACGGGGCGTGGACAGACTGCAGCACCACCTGTGGCTTAGGTTGTTGTTGCATTTGATAAAAAAAGAAATCTCATTCTTTAATATTTGTGGTAGTAAATTTCAGTGACATTTTAGTTCTGAAGTGGCCATCTGCTCTCTGACCCCCTGGCTGTTTTAGGTGAGCAGAACCAGCCTGTGAGGTGTTTCGAGATGGATGTGGGCGTAGTCGATGAGTCTCAGTGTGACCCAGACAGCCGTCCAGAAGACAGACACAGAAAATGCAAGACTGTTGATTGTCCTGCAAGGTCCTTACTCTCAAATGCTCTGTTTTTCTGTCACTGTCAGAACGATAATGACCTCAAAACATAATGTTCTGTGGTTTTAGGCAGTGAAATGACTAATCTAGATTTTTCAGTTGTAAGAGTGATGTGTTTTTTCCTCTTGCCCACAGGGTTCATTGTAATGACAAATAACAAAACTTCAACTAATGGAACTAATTATTTCAGTTACTGATATTTTTATTTTTAGGGCTGGGTATGGAACCTCAATATATTTTTGGTAATGACCTAAATGTGTTTGTAGAACAACCAAAACACGTACCAAAAGCTGGCAGAGATGGTCTGGTCAGATTCATAGTGTTATTTACTTTACTGTATTTTAGTCAGGCAACGTTCTGCAACATTTTAGAAGTTTGGCTTCTTTTGGTAAACTAAAAAAAGGGTTTTGTAGAAATCTGTGTTTTCCTCAAAGCAAAGTGTTCTAAATTGTATTGTTCTGATTTAGGTACCAAAACTCGGGTAACATATTGGCAATAGTATCAATCATTAGATAAAGATGACAACGATTTTTTGAATGCCATCAAATCACATCTGAAAGCAGTCTCTCTCTTTTCCCGTACATCCCTTCCTCCAAGGTGGTGGGTGGGCGGCTGGCAACAGTGTACAACCACCTGTGGATCAGAAGGGGTACGGAAGCGAACGGTGCTCTGCGTTCGTACGGTGTTAGGGGAGGAAAGGGTGCTCCACCCTGTCGAGTGCAAGCATCTCCTTAAACCTAAACCTGTGGTGCCGTGCAACAGAGATGTACCCTGTGGACAGGACTGGGTTGTCGGCAACTGGGAAGATGTATGTTTTTTTCCGTTTGACTTCTTTGTAGATTTTATTTATCTGACTTAGTTTTTTTTTACCTTTTCTGAATGATTGTATCATGTCTGCTCTTCCTCCTTTGCAGTGCCCAGTCACATGTGGAGGAGGTGTTCGCTCACGTACAGTCACATGTGGACTAGCACCCAAGAAGACATGTGCCCTCGAAACCAAACCTCGGTCCAGATCTCTTTGTGCCCTACAGAGCTGCCCTAACTCAAGTCTTCGTAGGCGACCGGGGCTTCCTCCTAAATACCGCCGCATCTACCCACCTAAGAGCCACCCCGACAAGCATCCTGGCACAAGTACCTGGGCTCCCACTAGCACCACGGCCACAGCTGCACCCACAGATGCCATCACTGTGAGGAAGAAAACCACCACCAAAGAAACTACGACTGCTTTCATCCCTACCACCACATCCCTTTCAACCCCTGAAAGCACAATCCCTGAAGCCATACACCCAGATGATTATGAGTTCAGTGTTAAAGTGAGGAGAAATGAGGATAAGAGAGGGAAATCCAATTCTGCAAAAATGGGCCGAAAAGCATCTGGGGTGGAAAAGGGAAAGGTAGAAGAGAGGGAGGAGGGAGAGGAGGGAAGTACGCCAAATATGGTGATGTATACCCCAGGATGTGATTATGTTGTTGAGGATGGGACAACGGAGGAGGAGGGGATTATTGACCTGGATGCTACCACATCTACAGCACTCAAAAATCCTCTTAAATCAACCACACCAATGCCAAATATACCCACTACTCCCACTTTACAAACAAGTCCACCTACCATGCACACAACCAAAGTTCCCACCACGTACGCCCCACACACCAGTACTGAAACATGGGAAAAGACCACTCACCACTATCCCTTTTCCAAGCCCCACACCCCCCCTCGGGTCAGTCCATACTGGACAGACAAGCTTCCCCTCATCACTCCCATGTACAAGGACCACACAGTCCCATCGAAAGCTGGCTTTCACACAACACAAGCTCCTACCACAACTGTGAGAAAACCAGTCACCACTGCAGCACCGCCCCAGCCCACAGTGCAGATAATTAAACTAAAGAAGCCTGTGGTGACACCCAAGAAAAACAGTTCTGTCTCTCGTGCTAAAAAGCCCTCTTCCTGGTCCAAAAGCAGTCGCTCCAAGAGCCAAAACCTGCCACCAGAAAGTCCCATGAGCAGGTCCTCCAGTGACCAAAGCAACCTGATGGCCAGAGATCCAGTCAGCATGGATATATTCTGGGCTGTAGGAAACTGGAGCGAGGTGCGTACAGACATTTTATGACCATATTATCCTACTCTCTAAAGCGCCATACAAGTACCTTTGCATACAACTGCTAACCTGACATTAATGCTGTCCATTTTCCAAGACATACAAGAATTTTAAAGATTATTTTTCCCTTTTCAGGCATGCTGTGACTGCTATGAAACTGAAAACTTTGAAATTCACGTAATCTTTCACAGTGAACATTTTGATGCCTTCATTTTTTTAAGGTTTAGGTTTTAAGTCTAGGTCTAGTAAAAAGTTATTTCCAGTGTCTTCTTGGTGGTGAGAAATCAGGCTTTTATCAGGCTAAAACATTCAAAGCCACAGGTACAGTCCTTTTAAGACTTTCTGGTTGTTGTGTTTGAGATCCCTAAAACATCTACTTTACAATATTATTGCCTTACATGTCACTCAAATCAGTCTGTCACCAAAGTACACACATAAACCCAAGCAAGAGTTTTAATTAGAAAATACCTCTTCCTCCCCAGTGTTCAACTACATGTGGGATTGGAGCAATATGGAGGACAGTAGTGTGCAGCTCCCAGAATGATGAGGACTGTGTCAACACGAAGAGACCTGAACCTGCACGTACATGTCACCTGCAGCCGTGTGCCACCTGGCAAAGTGGCAGCTGGAGCAAGGTAACGTTACAGTTCCTCCAGTCACTGAATCCAATACACTTAATACTTAATTCTAATTCCACTTATTATCTGTTACTTTATCAGAGAACAAAATTGGTTTGTTTCTCACTTGTCATGTATTTGTGAGTCACTGATTACACTTGATATTCTCTGCAGTGTCCGGATAGCTGTGCAGTGGCAGGAAACAAATACCGTGATGTTCAGTGTGTCGATTCTCAAACTAGACGTGCCCTCAGACCTTTCCACTGTCAAGCTTCATCCAGCAGACCCCTCAGCACCTTGACTTGCCCCCACAAGCCCTGTACGACCTGGAGTATATCACCATGGGGACCGGTAGGAGTTTTATACACATAAAATCGCTATACATTACACTTTTGACCTAATTTCTGTAGCCTTAAAGAGTTATACATGTTTATATAAACATACATGTTTTCTTACTTCAAGTGGCTTCTAGTTAGTTGGTTAGTTAGTTATAGTTATATATTATAGCCATATAATTATAGTTTATATATATATATATATATAATTTCTATATATATTTCTAATTTCTTTAAACTTTTAATAACTAATCTGCTGTATTTGGAAAATGATTTGTTTTTCATTTTCTAGAAACTATTTTCACCAATGGCCTCAATTATTGCAGTTCTGTTGCAAGATGTAGCATTTATTATATTATATTGAGAATATTTCACCTGTGTAGTAATGCCCAACTCCACAAATGTATGAATATTGTCACATTCGTCTCACATATTATACAGATTTTTTTGCAAT
This sequence comes from Nannoperca australis, assembly GCA_036023655.1. Lineage (NCBI taxonomy): Eukaryota > Metazoa > Chordata > Actinopteri > Centrarchiformes > Percichthyidae > Nannoperca > Nannoperca australis. The sequence continues at coordinate 37,280 of JAVQJD010080168.1, forward strand.
CTCAGCAAAAAGCAGATACCTCCCTTAAACCCTTGTGTTTTCTCTCAGTGCTCCGGCAGCTGTGGTGAAGGCATCAGGGAGCGGCTGGTGTACTGCCCAGCACCTCATAGCTGCAGCACAACACTTAGGCCAAACAGCACAGAGCCGTGCAACCTAAAGCCTTGCACTCAGTGGAAGACTGAGGACTGGCAGGAGGTCAGTCACACATGATCAAAATTTCCTGGAGGCATTGAGGCCATTTTTTAAATGATTTTTGCAAAAATAAATAGGCTGGCAGTTGTAATAGTTACAGAAGTGGACTGGATTATCACTGCTTGTGTGTTTGTGTGTGACTTTGCAGTGCTCTGTGAGTTGTGATGGGGGTCTGCAGATGCGTGAAGTCAACTGTGTGAGTGAGCGGGATTTAGCTGTAATGCCAATCAGCCTCTGTGAGAAGATTTACAAACCAGAAACACTCAGGAAGTGCAGTATGCAGGAATGCAAGACCAACACAGGTTTGTGCACAACGCTCAATCGGTCCGCTTAGTGGAAGCAGACTCACTTTCAACACACATGCAATTTCTATGACATGACAGTATGTCTTTTGTTTTGTTGTGACAACAACAAAGATTCCTCTAAATAAACTTGACCCCACATATTATCTGAATTGCAGTGTTTCATGGCGTTTGAACTCTGAATCGTGTTCCTTGTTATGCAGGTCCAGTTTGCAGGAAGAACACCATGTCCTCTCGCTTCTGTGACAAGCTGAAGCTGTTGGGTCGCTGCTCTCTCAGGTCGGTCCAAAGGCAGTGTTGTGTCACCTGTGGGTCATAGCCAGGGTTACACACCCTCATATATTACAGTGGACACACCCCAACTACAGTAATGCTTACTGTATCCTCATGCAACACTGGCATCAAGCCACATTATCCAGAGACTCACACGTCCAAACCAAAATGCTAATGACCACAAGCACATCTTAATCAGCACATACAAACCTGCGACGACCAAGATTATGTTATTATTTACATATTTGGTGCTTTGTAACTTTTACCAGTGAATAAAATTAGCTAGGAAACATGATTTTTTTTTAAAAGTGAGTAAGAAAACAAGCCAAAACACAGAAGAAACATTTGGACTTACAAATGTTAGAGCTTAATGTTCTTGGAGCCATGTTGAGAAGAGCAGGATAATCAGAATAAAATTTTTTATTTTATTAAAACATTTTTATGAAATTATTAACGGGGAAGATTTTCATCTGGCAAAGTCTGCCATAAATTGAATGTGATTTAACTAATGCAATGTAAAATAATTCATTCAAATTAAACTGAAAAAGTATAATTACTATAAAAACAATCAATCAACACAATTCAAAATATACAAAAGCTCAAGCTATTACAAGAGCTAGACCAGTATTATATCACAAGGTACAGCATCTTCTTCATTCAGTTAAAAGAAAGAAGATCAGTTATGACTTACAGTTGGCTGCATATCTTTCTGGGTCAAATGTGCTTTATAATCAAGGTGCTGATGATTCACAGCTCAACAGTCAAGTTATATTTTTATTTCAAAGTGAATTGGTGACAGAATGTAAATATAGATTTTTTTTTGTGACCTCTTTATTAAATTGTTAATAGTAATGGAATTCTTTGTGTTTTTTACTCATATTTAGCTTTTTTCCTGCTTGAATTGTGGTTTTGTTCTCAGAGCTGGCACTGTGTGTTTACATTATTCTGGGTACAAGTTCCTGCTTTAGTCATTTTGTTTGTTACGATTGTCAAGATTGTCAATTAAATCAGCTGCAGAACTTGCACAGTTCTGTAGCTGGAACCTGTGGTGCTCCTCCTCTTGTGTGACATTGACCAATGACAAAGAGGTGTTGCAGGTCATCCCTCTCAGGTCCCTCTAAAGATGGCCTGCTGTGTTTGTCTGATGTTGCACAGATATTACCATTGTCATGCATATGGTACATTACCGTGTCTGATTTGTGCTTCACCTCTCCATCAATAAATGTGATGATAAAATATGCTTGCGACAAAACTGCTTTGTAACTGAGACATTAAATAAAATTACCTTTGAATATTTTTATTGTGTTGGTATGATTCATGTATCCTAGTCTGGAGGATCTCCACCCATCCATCCCAACATTTCTACAATCCCATTATCCATTATTTTGTTCATGTGTAAAGCCAGGAATCTCCTACGGGTAAAATGAAGTTGATATTGTAATATGCATTGCTTGAACACCACACTAATAACAGTGTAAATAAGAGCATTAAGATCTGCTTTTGCATCATGGTCTTCTGCTTTGTGACCTTTCATGTCAACAAGTTCATTCTCGCCTAAGAGTGCCAGATGCTGCTGGATGTGTAACATCAGAATCAGCAGCACCAGGCTCTGTTTCAGGGATCAGGTTCAGCTGGCCCAGATTTCCCAGGCTCCTCTGTGCCAGATAACTTGACACGGGCGGATGCTGGCCTGCTCCACACACCCTTCTGCTATCATTCAAGCCAGAGACCAAGAGTTAGTCAGCAGTAATGGAAGGAGTAACACAATACTGGATCAATGTGGAGCATCATCTCCTAAAAACCAGCAGTGTGTGCGTGTGTGTGTGCGTGTGTTATCATGACGAAGCAAACACCATCCATTTGTATTACCTAACCCTCTCTCTCATTCTGTTATGTCACTGCGTGTTGCTTCATTTGATGAGTTGCACAATAGAAAGAAGCAATTGAGCTCAAAATCTGGTAATTACTGAAAATATCAGAGAACATCTCTGATTCTGACTATTTAGCATTGAGGTAATATCATTGAAACTTAGCTTATTTGTGATTTAAAATGTATCCACCACTGCTCTAGACAAATTTATACATTTTATAACTGAATTTTAGACGAGCAGGCTAACAAAAAGTCAGTTAGAAAGTCAGCTGGATGAAAAACATAAGTATTTTTACATTTACATTTACATTTAGGCATTTAGCAGACGCTTTTATCCAAAGCGACTTCCAAATAA
>JAVQJD010080171.1:0-10622 GCA_036023655.1 Nannoperca australis
TCTCAACAGGGATTTATGTGTGAGACAACTCTCTCTCTCTCTCTCTCTCGCTCTCTCTCTCTCTCTCAGCCTTGCATGTGTTATCACTCTGTTTCATACACACATGCACACTGTCCATGATACTTTACATTACTACCACACTCCCATCCACCCAAACACACACATCCATCAGTATGTAGGCTAAAACGAAACGGAAAAGTCAGTCTGTCCTCACTATTGCACCCCAAATGTAACTTGATCTTACAGGATACTTTCATGCAAACACTGAAGTCTTTTAGGAAAAAATGACACAATTTTATTATAAATACTGTTTTGATGTTAGAACAGGGAAATAATCAAAAATCATCAAATGGCTTCATCAACTTTGACTTGGGCTTTGATCAGATACAAAGTAGAGTGAAAATGAACAAAACTGTTTACACTCAAGATTAATAGCTAGTTATTACTGCATTCAAAGCCAAACCACTGAAAATTCTCTTCAATTTCAGTTCTGCACTTAATTCTTGCACCCCTGCTTGCTTTAATTCACGTGTGCACCTTCTCTCTATTGCCTCAATCATGCCTTTCATCCACTCACCTTACCCCTCTCTCTGTTTTCTCCTGTCCCCACCCATCTCTTATTTTGTTATTCCTCCTAACACGCGAACACACACACACACACACACACACACACACACACAACATAAGTTCACCTACACACTACTAGTAGCCATTTCTCCTGTGTGGCTCCATGGTGACTATCACATTTTGTAGCAAACCACCTCATATAAAGTACCTTTACTTCAAACTTCCTTCTCACATGTGGTGTTTGTTTCATCACCTCCCACTGATAAAACCAACTGGGACTTCCAGCACGGAGATCACACATTTAGCTTCTCTCCATTTTCCTTATATCCCTTTACCCCTCTGTGCTTCTGCCCCTTTCCCGTTTCTGGTTTCCTCTACAAAGCTGTGTCTCTCTTTAATCCCTATATTCAAAGCAATACCTTTAATGATAAACAAAAAACATCAAAAAACTGCTTAAAGCCCAAATTTGTGAAAAACATGAAAGATACAAATATCCCTTCTCACTGTGCGCTCCCCACGTGTGCCCCTCTACCCTCTTCTTCTTTGATCTCTCCTCTATTGCAACAAATTACACCATCCAATCAAATGCAAAGCTAAAGGGTCTTCTGCATGCTCTTGGTCGAGCTTCCTCTCCTCCCCCTCGCGCTACTTGCTTCTTCTACCCCCGCTTTCTCAGAGCAGCAAATCAGGCAGTAAAATGTAAGATATAGAGACAGGTGGTTGTGTGTTTTTTTTCTCCACTCATTTCCATCCCTCCCTTCTGCCTCTCACCTTTCCTCCATCCTTCTTACTTAGCATCCTCGTCTTCTTGTCACTCTTATCAGGTCTATTACATGCAATTACATGTTCCTTCCCTTCCCCCCGTCTCCCTCTCCTTGTCTGTTTCCTATTTTCAACCCTCAATCCCAACAGTCACAGCTTCACCAACAGGAAAACAGGAAATATATAAACATTATTAGGTAAAGGGCATCCGATTGCCCACTCTTCCTGTTCCTCAAGATCCCTCTCATTTTCTTGTCCTCTGCCAGTTCTCATCGATCCCCACCAATGCCACATGTTACATTTGGAGTGCTACGACAATGTGAAGCTCAATCTCAAACTCAGTCATACCCTGGGGCAGATGCTCACTGATGCTCATACTGTCAAACACAGAGTTAAACAAGATTACAGAATGGCATAGCCAATTTAGCACACACATAAACACAAATACAAAACAGCATGCATTAGCACACACTCATGCATAGAATCACAAACTTTATTACGTATTACATACACTCAGTGGTCCCCGTATTAGGTACACCTGTACAGTCTGGTGCCATCCAGTACAACTGTTCTGCCATACAAGTCTATTTTTAAGATGCTTATTATGTTGAGTTTGTATTTGTTTACATGGTCATAGAGGTGTTCATTCAATTACACGTGTTTGCATTGAGGTCACAGTTTTTTGGGGTGTACTTTCTCATTTAAATCTTATAGTCTTTTTTAGGATGACAGACAGTGGCAGCGCGACCGCAGGGTTTGCTGCAAAAAAAAAGCCATGTTTAAACATTTAAATGTTAAACGTTTAAACGCCCAGGTGAAGAAGAACTTTGTTGTAGAACATTGTAACACCAGCTGTTTACTGAGTAACTGTGAAGACGGAACAGAGACTGATCGTTCGGCTCCGTGATGACTGTACATCAGCTGTTCGACCCTCCCAGTAGGGAGCACGAAGACGTGAATTGCTGTGCAGTGGATTGGCTTCTATTGCTCTTCATGCGGGGATTGCTGGTTAGTATCAGACACTCCCATATCACTGCAAAACCCTGCGTCTGCATTGCCACAATGCCTGATTCTATGTGAAAATGGCCTAAGGGGTCACTAGCCATTAGGACTAGTTTTATTAAAAATCACCCGTTGGATATATTTTTATAAATTTCAGATGATATGTGCATGTCTATTATCTCATTTTGAAATGGAAACAGCTATAGGCTATAGACAGGATGCATATCAGCAGTGTATTAACTATAACCACTTTCCCCGTGCTTTTATTCTACTAAGCAAACTCTGGATCTAGAAATATACCATGGCTGTGCCCATTAGTCTCACTTTCTGGGTTTCAAATAAGCAAGTCATCACAGTCACTTTCAACTACATATGTCTGTAACCAGTGTTTTTCAATCCAGGTCAGCATAAGCTTTACATCTGTTTAAACTAATGAAATATATCTTTTATATATTAAATATAAACACCCTGGTTTTGTAGAAGTGCAACGAAATCCCCAATTTTTCCCAAAACTCAACTGAATACTTAAGTTTTAAAACATCAGTTCTATGACAAAAAAGTTTGTTAAGTTCTATCATTCTTGTAAATATGTATTTACTTTATGTATTTGTAAATATATGCACTTACAAGAATACACATACAAAAGAAACTAATACACGTGTTCATTTGCATTAGTGCACACTATTTGCATCTGGCCATAAACCTTTACATGTGTAGGTAATTACGTACCTGGCATAACAAACAATTGCCCTGCACATATATCGTAAATGCTTTTAACCTATTTTACCATGGCAACAGCTCATATATTTTTCTCCCTTAATGACCTAACATCTGTGCCAGTTGGAAATCTCTATTTAATACCCCCTCACAGATATCATGGATAGAGCCTGGGCAGCAGGGGGCTGGGAAACCATCTATCTATCTTAACAGAAGCCATTAAATGGATTTCGTAAAATCTGAGCCCGATCCAATTTGAATAGATGTAGTCCTGTGACCCAGGCTCATCAAAACACAGAAGAGCACTTGTTATATGGGGACCCACCAGAAACTGGCCCATGACCTACTTTGAATTTTCACCCTCAGGCAGAGACGACGGTAAAAATGTGAGCAGATTCCGTCATTTTCCTCTTCCCCATTCATTATGCCTTTCTATACAGTGCTCTCCACAACCCATCCCACTTTCATTTTCCTCAATCTTGCAAAGGCAATGACGGTTCAATTGACACAGGGCATGTCATGCTCCAGAGACAGACACAGAAAGACGGATGATGGTAAAGAAAAAGGTATAGAAAACAGATAAAGTGGAGGGGAGAGGGAATCAGTGGTGCCAGAATCAAAACAGCCAACAACAAATAGGAGAAAGAAATGAGACAAAGTGAAAAAGGCAAAGATGGAAGGAGAATAAGGAGGAAGAGGTGAAGAGGAGGTTTACATCTTGATTTATTGAGAAATTGATCAATTTCTGTTGGAGGGTGCTTGGGTGACACATGTCAAATTTCAGGTCAATAAAACCCATTCAGCTGAATTGAATTGAACCGAACATATTGACACAGAGAGGATTGAGAGAGGGAGGCAGAGAAAGAGTGAAACAAATGAATACAGTGTGGTGGAAAATTATAATGTTGATTCTCTTCTGCCAAATACATACTGAACACTGAAACCCAATAATTGGAGCCGTGTGTGTGAATTAATATTAGTTTGTTTTATGATCAAAAGGTGAGATATTGTATAGAATATGCAAACATTGTATTTGTACAGTGCACATACATATGAGCAATAATGGAAATGGATGATGGTGGATTAAAGTAGAATGCTGACGTGAAAAAGCAAAACTATGGACACCTCTCTTCCCCTTCACAGAACCTAGTGAAGCTGATGAATACCTTGATGAATTTCTGCTGCTGTTCATGACTAATAATGAGTCTATTCGTCCATTTTTGTCTGATTTCTTTCTCCAATTTCTCATTTCTAACCTTTAATTTCTATTCTGATTGACCCTTTAGCTTGGAAACCAAATAATGTGAACATGACAAAAATAAATTGATTACTGAATTATCCTACTTCTGGTGTGCTGCAATAAATCTTATATTACTTCTCTGTTCATACTATTTTGTTCAAGAATTTAAATTAGCATTGGAGAAGATACAGATGTATACATACTACTCCACAATTTGGAAAGAGATACTATTTATTCCATAAAGACTCCTTTGCATTCCACGGCTAATGGTAACGGTTGTAAAATCCACAAATTATACATGCATTGTATATTCAAGCATGTACTATACTATCTCCCAATGAGAAAGTAATACTCTGTGTTACCCCTTCCAATAAAAGGACTTCAATGTAATTGCTATGCTGATATTACATGTATTATTCAGTTTCTTGTGTATCAGTTTCCACCGTCTCTTGCCTCCAGATGCAAAATGTTAATGCAGAGAATTAATGAGTCTCTATAAACTTCACCCCCCATCTTTCTCTGAATCTGCAGCTCCTGTATGCTCTCTTATCTATCCCAGGCACTCCACAGGCAGACACACACACACACACACACACACACACAAACCTTGTACTCTGTCTTCTGCGGTTTTCTGGCACTATTATCATTGCTTTCCCCATTCTCTCTTCCTCCCTTGTCCCACATCCCCCAATTTCTTTCATCCTTTTTTCCTCAAAAAACCCTTAATTTCCTCCCTCCGTCCCTCATTCTATTTCCTCCCTGCCCGCTCCCCTCTCTCTCAACCCCCTCTCCTTGTTTTTTCCCTTAATTCCTCCGATGCCTTCCCTATCCCTTGCCTCTCTTCCTTATCTCTCTCCCTCTCTCTCTCTCTCTCTCTCTCTCTCTCTCTCCTATCCCTTCCTAATTCTTTCTGTCTTCTCTTTGCCACCCTCCCTCTCTGGCTCTCTGTATTTAAGAGTGATTTTATTTGAGAAGGCAGCGGCCGACCTTGACGACCACTTCCAAGGTCAAACCTGCCTGTCTGAGGAAATAGACCAATACTTTTCTGACAACCACACACAACCACAAGTACTTTCTCAAACACAGATTCCTATAAACGTACATGATACCCATCTTGCCGCAGCAGCTCACCAGCTGGCTCACACACTCATGAGAAGGCAAAAATACACACATACATGCAGTGTATGGTCATGGGCCATGCACATACACTGCTAACACATACACACACACACACACAAACACACACTTAACCTTCATACCTCAATTCAAATGCTGTTGTAATGCCCTCTGGCAATGCCAGAAGGCAGGATCTAGAGTCCGTGTGTGTGTGTGTGTGTGTGTGTGTGTGTGTGTGTGTGTGTGTGTTTATCGCTCTTGATCACACACTCGTAGGTTCAACAAGCACACACACACAGACACAGTTACTGCATTGTCCTCCAGTTCATGTAGCTGTCACACTATCTCCCACCAGTAAACCACCTGACTCAACTCACTACCACCTTCAGAGTGAGTGAATGAATTAGTGAGTATATACAGTAAATCTATATGGCTATATATTTATATATATATAATTTGAAAAATGTCTTGAAATTATTTTATCTGTCCGCAATCTTCATCCAGGCCTCCCTTGTTGTTCTTCACTGAGCAAATATTCTGTGAAGACACTTTATACTTTGAGGTCAATGGCAGCTTCACTTCATCTTCTTTTGAACATGCTGTCTGGCAGAGTGTCTGTCTCCCCCGCTATCCCCAGATGCTTATCTCTGGCAGTGTGGCAAGGACCTGTTCTTGTGACCCCATTCATTCCCATATCCTCAAGCAATTACCTACAGATCTAAACTGTTTTTGGACACTACTGCTTCATCAACTTCTTGGCTTCTAGCTTGCTTCAACACTTATACAATAATTCAGTTTTCTTGTCTTGTTTGAAAGAACACTTTTCTGGTTTTTCTCCTTGGCTTTAATTTCTCAAAATGTTCTATTTTGTGAAGGATCACAAATGTCTTCGTAGTTGGACATTTGAAAGTGATTAAGGACTTTCTACTTGCACTACTGTTCAATTTATTTTATGTCACTCTGGTTTTGATGCAGGTAAATAAATGTATTGAGGAGCCAAGAATGCAGTATAATCAGTCAGAGACAGAAAGAGAAAAAAAGAACAAGAAAAAGGAAAGACATGAGTCTGTGTGCAGGTCTGAGCTTGGTAGAGGAGTTAAAAAGTCAGAGTGTGTGTGTGGGTGGATCTACCTTCAGTGTGTATAGCAGAAACGTAGCTCCAGTTGTATCTTTTGACAATGTCCACCATAGCTCTTGCCTGCTGGGCATCTGAAGGCACCACCCGCATAAAGTACTTATAAAGGCTCTGAAACAATGGAAATAAAAAAATAAAAAACAATGACAAGCTTAGTTCTCCAAGAGCATCTAGAGCATTCAGGTAAGTAATGGGTAATTATATATATTTAAATTAAAGTTACATTAAAGTAGCAATAATACATCCTCCCTCTAATATTAATGAGCCCACATCTATTTAGCTTCAGTAACATAGAAACATGTCTACAGGTACATGGTCTCACCTTATCACTGAGGTCCATACTGGTGGCAGAGTAGGCAATCTGTGGTATGTTGAACAGCTGTAGAAGGTTCTGGACCTGGATGGCCACTGAGCTTGAGCCCGGTCCAATTAAACCCACAATGGGTTTCTTCCCCCGCATTGGAGTGGCAGAGGGGTCAGCACACTTCATCGTCGCACCTCCACCTCCTCCTCCTCCTCCTCCTCCTCCACCTCCTCCTCCCCAGGAACCTCCTCCACCCCACTCCTCGGCCTCATCAGAGGAGACAAGCGAATCCCGTATGAACTCGATGCTCTGCTCCAGAGCCACAGCTGAGTGCCAACAGGAGTCCCGGATCTCACAGCCCAGGCTGATGTTGGGAAGGATGTGCGGGTCAATGTTGATGCGGTCCAGTGTGTGCATCATGGCCTCCACCCTCTGGATGCCATACTGCTCTCGCACCGCGCCACACTTGCGCTCATGTACCTGTGCAGTGTGTACAGGGAGGAAGATGATATCAAATCTAGTCAAATTGAACTGACATTTAGATAACTGTGTTGTCTAAATGTTGCCATTACTGATGATGGCATCAATTATTCAGACACATTTTCATTTTTTAGCAGATTGGATGAACTGTATGACGCATAAGTGCTTCACTGTTAGACTAATGTTGGTTTTATATTCACATGGTTGCCATGTTCATTTACCTGTTTGCAACTATCCATAATGAGATGGGAAAATCCTCAATGTCAGTGGGTAACTACAGGTTCCTGGGGCAGCTAATGGAGGTTGAAGGTTCATGGACTAATAGAGGTACCCATTATACAAATTGAACGTGTTCTTTGGCTCTTAATAAGCAGAGCCGCATTACAGCTCTCTGTACAATAGATCGGAAATTTGGTCGAAATTATCTCAAATGATTTTAATGACTATCATTTTATACATTTTCTGTCTTAACATCCGTAACATGGACCTAAGACACAACTAGTGCTTCTTTCAGATCCAGGCGGGATTACACAGGGAGGTCAGTGAGAGAGGAATGTGAAGATTTACATTTACAAAAACTGAACTAAACTAAAGCTAAAACTGAACTAAAACTATGACACACAAACCATCCTGCAGACACACACAGACACAGAAATAGTTAAATTACCTTGTCAGCAGGAGGCTGATGATGGACAGAGAACAACGCTCCAATGATGATGTCACCAGGTATGTGCGCTACAACTCGCCGTTCATTGGACTGGGCAGAGTTGGCCTGATCAGACATCCAAATGGACAGAAATAGCAGCAGCCAAAGCATTATCATGGTCCGTTAAAGTAACAAAAGAGAAGCAGATCTCAAATATGTTGTGTAAAGCTGTCACAGGAAACTACTCGTCCGAGAAACACTTTTCCTGGCCATGGTGAGAGCTTGTGGCACAGAGGAGTTTTTGAAATGGGATGGTTTCAATACATTCCTTTCTTCTAACTGGTCTTTCTTTCCTTCGGATTTCAAGTTGGGACCATCACTGCAGCAGTTGAGACAGGTGCAGCAGTGCAACCTGGGAAATTCAAAAGAAAATGTGGGCTAAGTCTCATTGGCTGAAATAACTTCAGGCTCCCCAAATTATAAAGTAGAGTTGGTCTCCACAGTAACGGGCGACAGACATACATGTTCACATAAACCTGTAAGCAGAAAAGACTTTGTTAGAATTTGAACAGTTGGATTTCACAAGCATGCTTGCCACACAGGCTTGTCTGTGGTTTAACAGTTTGATTTTTGTATTTCTATACAACCATGGTCTTTAGACACAATCTCCTATCTTTACTAAGCTTGACAGAACTTCAACGTCACAGTGTTTACACATATGCATTTATAACTTCTAATTAAATGATCATCTACTTTTTCATCAGCTCCCACTTTGACATGGGCACTCCCCATGGTATAATGGATTAAGATGAGCTTAGTTTATTATATTGTACACTGCATGGCAAAATGGGGAAATACAGTAACACCTATAATGTGGAATTCTATTCATAAACATAAAAATATGTAAAACACATTTTTTGATAAACACATGTAGTTTGGGTGAAATTCAAATAAATAAAATAAAAAATTAAATAATTGAGGTCCACAGACTTTCCTCTAGAACCCATTTCCATTCACACCTTGCCGCCTTAGCTACTACTAAATAAATGCCTGAGCTCATATCTTTCACTCTCAAATGACACGGTGTTTGTGTGCATCCATTTCATAGCAAATGTCAACCTCAACCTACTTGATGTTTAATTGAAACGCGGATGCAAACTGTGCAAATGAAATCAACATAACGGCCAACTGCCATTATAGAGAGCAAGATAATGAGCATTTACTCTTTGTTCTTAATGAAGCTTAATGTGATGACTTGAGTACTGGCTATAATCCAATACTGTTGAAATATGTATGGAGGCTTTACAAACACTGGCCCAGCTTTACGGCCTCGTCCCTGTTCTTCCTGGCGTTCAGCTCTAAATCTCTTAGACTGAGCAGAGTTACCATAGTCACCAACTTATTATCAATAACACAACCTCAACATCCTATCACGCCTCGCAGCTGTTGCAAGGAATCTTTGGTGGTCTGAAGATTTATATTGCACTCACTTGACACCAACAAGGTCAGAGAAAAATGAAGGGGGAGTGTTGTGAAATATTGAAATAAAGGATGAGAGGAAAACTGAGGAAGGGAAGAAAACAGAGCATGTTAGATGAAAAGGCAGAAGGAGCGACAATGGGAGAGAAGGAAAAAAGAGAAGGGTAGGGGAAGAAAGAAAAAGGGAAAGTGTAGGGAGAAAGAAGTAGAAAGAGAGATGGAGACAGAGGAGGAGATAAGAAAGGGGACAGACGAAGAAGGACAGAGTGATGAAAAGTGGCATCAAGGGACAGAGAGTCTCACTGAACGTAATTAAAATGACAGTGTCAGGATGGCAACAGGGCTAACTGCTGCTCCAATAATGAACAAATCAAGCAAAACTCAGCTCTCGCTCACACACACACACACACACACTCTGTCTCTATTAGTGACGCAATTGTATCTCGTCATTCAGTCTCTCTGGCATATCTACTGGCACATTAATGTAACATGTTACAATTTCATGATTTTCAAACTTTCCTAAGTTAAAATGTCTCTGCTAACTATAGTCATACAGACTCACCGAAAAGCATTTATTTCACTACACGTTCTCTCTCCCTAAGGCCGCTGTTTCATTAGCAATCCTGCAGTATGTCTCTCTCACATACATGCTGTGTCTCTCTGTCATGCTCCTCTTTCTCCCTCGTTTTGCGTAGGCCTAACTGTTACTGAAAGAAAAAGAAAATCATATCCTCATTCCCTCAACAAACATCTCGCACACTCCATTAGGCATTTATATCTCCAGTTCCATCCAGATTACGCACAAGGGCATTATAAAACCTTTCACATCATTTTTACACAGACATAAACCCACAACATATACAGTGGGTACGGAAAGTATTCAGACCCCTTTAAATTTTTCACTCTTTTTTTTATTGCAGCCATTTGCTAAAATCAAAAACCTTTTTTTTATATAGAAAAGTATTTCTCATGAATGTACACTCAGCAGCTCATCTTGACAGAAAAAAGCAGAAATTTAGAACGTTTTGCAACTTTATTAAAAAAGAAAAACAGAAATATCACATGGTCATAAGTATTCAGACCCTTTGCTGTGACACTTATATTTAACTCACATGCTGTCCATTTCTTCTGATCCTCCTTGAGATGGTTCTACTCCTTCATTGGAGTCCAGCTG
>JAVQJD010080180.1:0-40922 GCA_036023655.1 Nannoperca australis
TGTTTGGTGACCGCAAGTCCTATTGGGTGCACCAGAACACGCATGGGTGTTACAACCCCCCCTTGTCCCCCCCCCCCCCCCCCCCCCCCACACACACACACACATGTCGCCTTCACACAGGAACAAAATGTGTGGGCAGCGAGCACAAACACATTCTCTGTATCCTCCAGATAATTATACATCCTTTAAATCCAATAACCTCAATTCATTCTGCTTCTCCTGGTGTCATTCTTTATTGGAATTCATTCATTTACACTTTCTTTGAGAAATCTGCTCATTCCTTGGCTTCCTTTTCCTCCTTTATTAATGCCATCCTTCCTTCCTTTCCTCTTGCCCCTCAATCCTTTCCATCCTCTCTTCCTTCCTACCACCAATGCACTTGGTTCCCATACTCTTAATTTGCTCTTTCTCTCTGAGGGAGGACTCTTTATAAAAGCCTTGTCGTTTCCCAATACTGATTTGAGTATCACTAAGCTGCACCTTCACACATATTGTTGTCTCACACCTTGTGCCAAATATTCCTTTGTAAAGCCTTCCCCCATCCCCTGCCTGCACCTGGTAGAGATAGTGTTCTTTCAGCTGCAGGCTTTGCTTTCTATACAAGCAGGGCTAGGATGGCACAAGCAACACACAGCTGTTCCCCTTGTAAATTGATAGTGAAGGGTAGTGGATGGGGCTTTGAAAGCGCCTTGTGCTATTTTTACGACAGTTGTAGATTTTTTTTGCTGTTTAATTCGATGTGACCAATTATGCCACTGCGTTCCTCAGCAGGGGGGCTCCGGGAGAGCAAATTAATGCTTGACTTCAAAAAGTTTTCCTGTGCATTTACGTACCTCAGTCCTTTGCTGTGGTTCAAACGCAAGCCTCCATGGACGGACCTGGTCTCACTGCGTGCGTTGAGCAAGGATGTGTGTGTTTCTCCTCTCTGTGTCTGTTCTTCAATGCTTTCTCCCTGGCTTCAGTGACAAACTTTTAAAGTGGAAAACAACACGCTTGCTTTCATTGTTTTAAAAGTCAAACTCAAGTGAGAAAAGCAAAACACAGTAAAAGAGTGACTGTTCCTTTTGGTAAGCAGCAATTCAGCTTAATACACTGACGCCCCTCCTCAATGCATGTCAAATCCACAACACACCCATCACCTTGTGTTTCAAGGACTCTTTGTGAACCTAAGAAGGGTACCACACACACACACACACACACAGAGGCACAAACCCACCGTTGTACAAATCCTCACTTTCCCCCCCACACCACTACTCTGAGTGGATTGCCGTGATGAGTGTTCCCAGGACTGAATACATGTGTAAGTGGCCTAATGATGCCTAAACCCATCCATGAGCAGACAGAGGGAGAGAGTGGGGAGGGGTGGGATTGAGGAGGTGGCGTAGGGGGAGGCCGGGGTTGTGCTTGTCGTGTCAGGCAGATTGGAAGGCCATGTTGGCGTGAGGGAGGCACAGCTTTGAGTAAAGCAGCTTGTTTCAGGCAGGGATTGTGTTTGCGGACCCTACTCAGAGAGAGAGAGGGAGGGAGAGAAAGAGAGAGAGAGATCTGTGCCTGGGCATTACAGCCCTACAGCCTTAATCCACATGGCCTGACATTCTCTGTTATCCAGCCCTCTGCAGCCAACTACCCCTACCGACGGAGGCACGGCTCTACCCCCTGCTGTGTCATGCCACACATCACTCTCTCCACACACACATACATATATACAAACACACACACACACACACACACACACACACATACTACATGTTTTGCTATGCCACCCGCTCTCTTCCCCATAAACCTTCCCCACTTCCTCAAACCTACAATGATTCCCGGTCACAGCATGTGTACTCTTATTTCTTAAGAATCTAGCCCCTCCACAGTTCCGCATTACTACAGACATTCACACACAAGGGTGGACTATATCAACTGACAGTGACACACACACACACACACACACACACACAAAATCACGAACAACAAAAAAGTGAATTTACTCAAGTGCTTAAGTGCAATCTAGAAGCACTTGAACTTTACTTGAATATATCCATTGTATGCTACTGTATACTTCATCTCCACTACATTTCAGAGGAACATATTGTACTTTTTCCTCCACTACTTTTTGTCTCACAGCTATAGTTACTTTTCAGATTAAGATTTTACATTAACAACATATGAAAAACTACCAAAAAAATGTGTGTCTAGTTGAGGCCTCTTGTCACATTTCAGATGTTTGTGAGTTGCTCATTGATAAACTTTTCAGACGGTTTCATTTAAATAACTGTACGAGGTTCACACAGGAAAAAAAATATTACATACAAATGTATGTCAATTTGTATAGTCTCTTTTTATTCTTTCCTACCCTATCAATTATCTCATGGCCTGTCAGATTTATCTTGTGACCCTTTGGAGGGGCCCGACCCCTAGGTTGAAAACCACCGGACTAAACTACCTAACTATAGGCTATATCAAATATTTAAAACCAACTACAACTACATGAATTGATTAAGCTATAATAATATATCACAGGGGCCATTTTTCTGCCAAACAAGTATTTTTACTTTTGATTCTTTAAGTCTATTATGCTGACAATACTTTAAACTGCAGTACTTTTATTTGTAACATTGTTATATTTGTACTTTTACATAAGTAAATGTTCTGAGTAAAAGTTCTTCTTCCATCACTGTGTATTTAGGTTATTATGTTGATTCTGACTCTAAACCTGCTGGTACAATCCTTTACATATAATACCACAAAGTAAATTGCAACACATATACTGCTTTCTAGCTGTTTAGGAAACCACTTCCCACGTCTTTCTCTCTCTATTGTCTCTCACAAGTCTTAACAAAGTTATAAGTCATGACTTCCCCCATAACTTAAAAACAAAGTGTAAAAAGAAAAATCCATCATGTGTGAAAGGGAGAGGTCCGGCTTTAGTGGAATTACCCTAGACTTTTTACCAAAAACTGGCCTGCATATTTCACATCAAATGGTTCTCAAAGGTGTTTTCCAGCCAAACAGTGTCAAACTGTAAAAGTCAGTCTTCTGGTTGTTTCTTTTTTTTGTGACTGACTGGTGTTTCCTTGTTGTTGCCACAAGAGGGGGTAAGTTACAGTAAGCCCCCGGTCCTTACTGAGCCCTATGGCAACAGACGCACAAACCAGAAGCCCCATGAACCACACAGGACTCATGACAACCCCACTGCTTACATCACATCACAGAAATATCTTCATTATTATTACTAGTATTGTTGTTCTTCTTCTTATTAGCTATTATGATTTGATGATTAGAATTTGCAGGAGTGTTTCTGATAAGAGTGAGACTCGTCTTAGATCAGATGGATACGCGCGGTGTGTGCGTTCACGTTGTCTCATTTCCTGACTCTGCCCAGAGAGAGAGCGAGAGAGAGGAGATACGGGGACACGGAGAGAGAGAGAGAGAGAGAGAGAGAGGGAGTGTAGGGGGAGAGTGAGATAGCGAGAGACGGAAAGAGAGGAAGAGAGAGAGACATAGACATGCACAGAGGAGGAGGAGGAGGAGGGGGAGGCTCCTGATAGCAAGACACGGAAAAGCAGGGGAGGGAAAGAGAGAAAGAAAAAAGGGGCTGGTGGAGGAAGAAGAGCGGGGAGTGGGAGAAAACCGGGGGAATAACACTTAAAGAAAAGCATACAGAGGAGAGGAAGGACAGTACCTAGTGGTTTGGACATCCCCTCCTTTCTTCTCTCAGGCTGTCACACCAGATTGGACTCCGAAGGACCGACACCGCGTCCACCCCAGACCCCATGGGGTAACAGGTATGTCTGACTTCCTTATATTAGTAGTAGCCCTTCGTTTAAAAAAAAGAAATCAGCATTCAGCCCCGCTTGCCCGCTGACAGGTTTGAGGTCTCATTCAGACGCGGCGGATATCGCAGGGTTTCCATGCCTTTTGTGGCTATCATGTCAACAATTAGTTTTCTGCCTCACGGAGCCATCGCGTCTAACAGCTGATAGTTGGTGGGCGCACAGGTTGGAGACGTGACACAATGTAACTCTTTGCAATCACGGGTCTATTACACTTGGCCATCGGAAAAGCTACTGTATGAAGGCCTGTCTGTTTTTGGTGTGTTTTTTTTTCTCCGCTGTTTTTTTTTATTTTTTATTTTTATTCCAGTCCACTGGCATCACGTTAGCCACAGCATGAGTGTATTCTGACAGCTACATACCCGAGCGAGCGAGCAGGCGACAGTCTGAAAGTACGCCTACCTGTTCCATACGTGACAGCCAGCTGTCTATTGCGCTTGTTGATATTTGGAGACGCTGTCATCCGTTGACGGGATTCGCACATTGTACATTTCGCACATTGTGTAGCCGATAAGGGGACAGAGACAGTTGTCTAGCAGTAAAAAAGAAATGCGATTGACGTCTACTTTCTAATGTGGCTGCACATGTGTTTTAATATGCAGTCAAACTGCTCGAAAATGGAGTATCATTTGATATTTAGTGGAATAAATGGATATGTATATATAAAATGTATATATAAAATGTGTTAACGGCGCGCGGAAAGGAGATTCATTTCCAGTTTGCAGAATGTTATTTTGAATGAATGCCATCCACCTGCACACATTTATTTCCCTGTGTAGGCTACTTTTAGTCATAGCTCTCAATGCTCGGGTATATTGTGTTATTACACTCATAATGCAGACACACAAATCATACTCTGTTGGCTTTCACCACAGCTGATCGAGTTTGATGAAACCGGCGGATCCCGGTGAAATTTGCAAAGTTTTGAGCCGCATGAAAACCTATTGCCACATCGGCTGAAGGGGGAAATTGTCGTGCACAGATATCGTGCCACATAAAATACGGGTGATGCTCCGTGCAGCCGTCTGGAGGGGATTCAAAATGAAAGCGCTCAGAGGCTGCAAGACAAGGGCTTAAACCCTCCTCCTTCTCCCCTCGATTAACCTCCAAAAGGGGGATTTCTCCAGCTGGAAATTTCTGCTGCGTCAACACCCAACCCCAGAGTGCCAGACAAGACAGAGGGGGGTTGTTTGCAGACGGGGCTCTCGGGTAATTTTTGTAATTGTTGAGTTGCCGCTGATGATCATCTGATCCGTATTGAGAGTTGAAAAGTGTGGCGTCAAGTGTTCGTCTGTTCATTGGCGACTTGAATGCGAAAGCTTCTCGCTGCTCGGTGTGCGCGCGTGTGTGAGCGCGTGCGTGTGCGCGTGCTGTCTGTCTGCCCTCTCAAACCGGTCAGTTCCGTCTTCCTCCATTTTCTACCGCGCGAGAGGGGAACAACCCCACTTCTCTCACGCTGTGTGTGTGTGTGTGTGTGTGTGTGTACACCGTGCACCTCCAGCACAGCCGGCCAGGTGTTTCTTCATCAGATCATCTGATACAAGCACCCACGTCACTGTCCATCTAATGATCACCTTTGCATTGGGAGTTTTCTAAACTTTTTGTGAGTGAGCCATACTTTACAGAGGGCTTTCTTTTCCAGGTGGATGTTTAATGATAACACCCTGTTATATCATGTGAAGCCGTGTTGTTGAGGAGATGGTAGTAAAAGGAACCTAAAGCCACCAGCTGAGAAGCCACTTCTGTGCTAACTTTAAGAAAATGAAACCACTACACGGTTTTGCGGGAGATCCTCCCACTGGCTCAGTTTGGAACAGTGTGCTTTTCTGTATTTTAGGTATTTGTTTGAGGAACTTTACAGTACCAGCAAGCTGTTTTTGACTTTGGTTTAAAGTGCACCTTCTCTACTGCAGCTGCTAGTTAGATCTAAGCATGTCCCTCTGTTTGACTAACTGGATCTTTAGGATTAAGAGACTATCTAGCGATTTTTCCAAATTGTCTTAGTCCTCACTGGATTTGTCTGGTTGTTTTGTCCTTCCTACAGAGTTAAGGGTTGGCGCTTGATATGATAAACCCTCTAAAGTCATTTATTCAGTTATTCAATTACTGTATAGGCTTGTGTGTGCGTGTTTGGCATATGTGTCCATCTGTGCACATTTTGTCTTTGTGAGCAGTAGATGGCTAATCTCGGTTTTTAATGTTGACAATCCCCAACTATCATGGCATTAAAACTAATTAACTTGCCAGCCACACCTTAGCATCTTGGCATGGGCTATTTCCCAGGATACTTTGTGTCTGTGGGTTTGCCCCCCTGCTGAGGTTGCTTCCCTGAGCCAGGGCTGTGTGCGTTGTATTACCATTGCAAGAGCAGTGGACATCAGTGTGTTCATGAGTGTGTGTGTGTGTGTGTGTGTGTGAGTGTGTTTGTGTGTCTCTGCACCTTCTCCATCTGTGTGTTCCGCGGGGAAAATATAATACAGACCAAGACAACAGCTACAAGGATGAGTGGAGGAGGAGTGGAGGCGAGATCGGCCGAAAGATGGAAAAAATATTAGCTGCTCGTGTGCTTGTGGGATTGCAAAGGAGGATTTGAAGCACTTTTCCACTTGTGTTATCTCTCATGAATGGACCTTTTTAGAACTGATTAAACAAGATAAGCTGAGTAAAATTTACCTTGTGTTTTTTTTCTTGGTTAAAGCCAAAGTTGCGTGTGGTGTTTGTTGAAGGTGGTGGAGGCTGTTTAATTTTTAGAGTGAATATTATCCACGCACCTGCTTGCAGAGTTTGGAGGGTTGTTGGAAGGTGTGGCAGGGTGTGAAAAGAGGGGGAGAAAATGAGACGGAGGGGCTTGGTTTGGGTGGTAGTCAGGTTTGAAGCTTGTGACACTTTGCTGCGTGTGTGTGTGGGTGGGGGGTGCATGTGGGTGCGTGTGTAAGCCTGCTGGTATGTAGGTGGTACTCAGTGTAGCCATGCAGGTTGTGGGCTGAACTATGCGCTAGCAGGTTATTTTGCTTCAGCTACGCAAACCCTGGGGATGTGGTGTACTACCCCCTCACTACAGTATGTGTGTGTGTGTGTGTTTATGTAGACAACATGACAACAGACTGTACAGTAGGTTTACGTTATCTAGTGTACATTCCCCAGAAACAGAGAAAGGAGGGCAAATGCTTCATAAAGACACGTTTGTTCCCTGTTAGCAACCTTGTACTCCATTCATCTCTCTGTCTCTATCGCTCTCTGCCAGTTTTCTCATCCCGATCCCCCCTCTGAGCTCACTTGTTAATGGGAACACCTGTTTGGCTAACACACTGCAAAATGAACCGTTTACACTCACATGTACACATCTTACACTACACGTCTCTCTGGAGTTTTCTGACAACTCTGTCTTCTATCTGTCGCGTTGTGAATATTATCATTCTCACGTCTGCTTTTCTTGTCAAGACAGTTTGGCACACATTAACCCCCGGTTCCAAACCAGCTCCACCCCCCATCCCCTAATAACTCCCAAGGCTTTTTAGCTTAACTGCTTCTATAGCTCATTGTGCAGTGCTGAATACAGGTGTTCCTAATCCCCATGGGGTTACACCGATGCTGTGGGGGATGTGTGTGTGTGTGTGTGTGTGTGTGTATGTGTGTGCATGCGTGTGTGTGTGTGTATGTGTGTGTGTGTGTAAGCTGTCTCCCCTATCCACCTATCTGACATGCTCGTCCTTTCCCCCAGCAGAGAACAGGTGAGCATAAGCCATCCCCTCCCCAAACTACACACACACACACACACACACACGCACACACACACACACACACACACACACACAAAGACACAAACACACACATACACACACAGAAATACTTTCCACCACCCCACTTGTCTTTTCACGTAGGTGTTAATATTTCATATCTGTGTGTGTGTGTGTGTGCATGTGTGCACCTGCGTGCATGATAGGATGTCAATGAAAGCAATAAGCTCTCTTGTTCTTTTCTTTTGTTCTTTTGTCCCTGAATTTTAAATTGGAAGGTACTTTGCAGCTTTCGCTCAAATTTTTCTAAATTATACAAATTGAAAGTCCAGAAGCAAAACTATTATTTGATTGTTGCTAAAAATAAATGCAAAAGGGTGCACTGGAAATGGCAAGATGTCAGAATATTTTCTAAGGAGTTGTTAAAATTGCAAAACACCTTTTGGATCACACATTCCTGAGGAAACAGATGAGGGATTTCAGTTTGCGTGCTTTCATCAGGGTGTGTTTTCCTATTTAGGAATGTGGAATGGATCAGCCCTTTTCCAACCACGGCTTCATGATCACACAAAGCTTATCAGCATCATTAGTTATTTTCTGGAATTCTTTTTCATTTGTCAAGTACATCAATGTCCAAAGTCAAGCCTGCCTTGAAATCTAATCAGCCCCTCTCCTATTTCTGTTAAGGCACACCTAATTGTTGGTTTTATATACTGTACATCTTTATCTTGTTCAAATGCTGTCAAAACAAACATTACAACAAGTGAAGTGATGACAGCGGTTGTTTTGCGCATCAGGTAATGCAAGCCACATAGATAACATGCAAATGTTATCCTTTCAATTAAGTTTCTGCCTGGTGTTAATGAAAGAACAAAGGAAGGCATAGAATTTGTTTCTATTTTATCTCTTCAGTTTTGTGATAATGTTTCTCTGTATAGAGCAGTTAGCAACAATGGCATTAATATATTCAAAGCTTAACATTTTCACTCAACACTAAACTATGAATTACCTTAGGTTTTAGGATATTCTGACTGAGAACCCTGCAGGAATTATGAAATAAACAGAATTTTTAAAGGTATTTTTTCCCCCTGTTATAAATATCTTTGAAAGATCGCATTGATTTGTGTGACAATGATTAATACATTAGCATGTTTTCAAATATCAACCACTGACATACCTACTCCATGGTAATGAGCTGACATGGAGGGACTGGTTGCTGTTTGCGTGATTAGCATTCTTTTACCAGAAAAAGATGAAATATTTAATCTTTCCAAAATTTTGACTTATTTCTTATACTTCCTAAATGATTCGCTTTTTTCAAAATCTTGTGCAAATTGTTTTGTTTGCCCTTGAATGGTTTCAGTTGTCACTTTATGTGGCTCAGCGTTGTAAACATGCAGGTTGGGCATCCTTAATGCAACCATAATTAACTATTAGGACAGGACTGGTAAACCAGTGGTAAGGGACTGTCAACACAAACACACACACTCACTCGAAGTACTCTGTCGACAAGGTAGTGAGCCTCCTCAGCTTTGCACTTTGCAGACAGATCACCATCTTTTTAGACAAATTTATATAAGCTATTAAAAGCTTGAAGATTTGGGCATGGAAAAACCTCTTTGTTGAAGTCTGGGGTTTGCAGGCTGCTGAAAGCCTTGTATAAGTACGTGGTTGTTAGTTGTTATTTTCCCAGTGAAAGAGTTTGTCTTTTATACACACAGTGTGAGTATTTGATGAGAAATTGAGCGGCTTTGAGCAAATACATCTTTAGAAACAGTCAACTAGCCTCAGGCTGTGGCTGGTGAGAGATTTCCATATCAAAGCTCAGGTGAGAGAGGGAGACAGGGAAGGCAGAGAGAGAAAGGAAAAGAGGGAATGTGAAGGAGAGAGAATGGGGAGAATGAGGGAAGAGGAGTAGGAGGAGGAGGAGGGGGGTGATGAAACAGACAACCACTCCAAAAGAGTTCTAGCCCTTGTTATTCTGTCGCTTTTTTGTGCAGCACAGTTTAGTCTGTGTGTGTCAGTGCTGTCTGTCTCAATCTAAACTCCGGCATAAAAAAAACACACAGAGGGAAGGTTGGAAAGACTCAAATACAAACCAACACCTTTCTCTACTCAATACCACACAAATACTGTCTCTACAACCTTGTGTTGACTGGTGCTGACTGCCGAAACAGTGTGTGGAGCAGAAAATGTTTTTCTCCCACTAATACCGCGTAACATCTGACCTGTGAGCTTCTGCCAATATTTGGATCCCTGTTTAATATTATTACTGAAGCATAAAACCATCATTTTCCCTGGAAATATTTCTCTTCTTTAGCTATAAGTATCAGACCTGACCCCATGGAATTGATGGCGACACTCTAATTAATGGAGAGAGTTTTCGTTGGGCACTTTCAAAGATGCGTGTATGCCTCTGTGCGTGTGTGTGTGTGTGTGTGTGTTTCTGACGAACATTATCCTGCTTTGTAGAGTTTTGTAATCCAGCCGTGGACTCTGGCTAGAGTGCTAAAGTGCTGCTAACAAGGCCTGTTTAACATTCTCTCCCCTGCTCAACATACAATTATTCCACTTCGCTGCCATTAACATGTACAGTAGGACTGGGCTTTTAATTGGCCTGATATGACTAATGCCAGATCAACTTGGATTTGCTAATTAGTTTTTGCTTTAAAAGTGCCATCAGGACATGAAATATTCATTGATGTGAGGTGGAGCGAGGACTGTGGGTGGTATTAGTGGGATATTAGTGGTATAGGCAGGCTGTTCGAATGTGCCGGGAGAAGAGATTGAACCTACATTGGCCTGTTGTGGTCGGTTATTCATACTTCGGGTGAGGTGTTAGTTTTTCGTCATAATTTTAGACTCCCACACACACACAGACACACGCACATTCATCCTGCGCAAGCATACACCACCTCCATTCTCAGCATCACAAGGCCATCTCTTCTTCTCCAGCCCCCACCTCCTCTCTCTGTCTCTCTCTGCCTCTCCTGCACTCACCTCCCCCTCTGCCCTCCACCCCCTTCCTATTATTTCATCGCCTCTTTTTTTCCCCTTGCCTCCTCGCCTCACACCCTTTTTCTCTCCTCACCTTTTCCCGTTCCTTCACTTCACCCCAGTCCCCGTCCTCCTCGTGCCCTCTGCTCCGTCTCAGCTGCATCTCCCTGTTTTTTCTCTCCAGGTCTCCTCCTCTCCCTCCTTTTCCTCCTCCTCCACCTTCTCCTTTTCTTTTTTCCCTCCCACTCCTTAATCTTCCACCTCTCCTCCTCCTCCACCACCCCCTCCTCTGCTATAAGTGGGCCAGGTGCCTCCTGTGGCCTCCCCTACTCCATTTCTCATTTTTACCCTTCCTCTACTCCCTTTTTCATTTTTACCCTCTCCCTGTTCTCTTTCTCATTTTTATCCTTCCCCCTGACCCTAGCTCAATGTTTATACATCCCCTTAATGCAACAGCTAGCAGGGACGCAGGGTCCAGTTTTCTGCTAAAACACAAAATATTTTTTGGGTTGATTTGATGCAGACTTAGCCGCCAAGGTGAGCCGTACAAGTTATAGTAACTTCTCTCTTCAGGTTAGAAGGTGACGTCTCAAAGGAGAAGTAGGATTATTTAGATTTTTAAAGACTTTTTCAGCACAAAAAACTGATCCTTCGAGTATTATTATGTGAATTTTACAAATCCGTGATGAAAGGGGTGCTTTGTCATTGTTGCTGGACATTTTTTGAGTTCCCCTGCGCCAGTATAGTTCCCTTTATGAACATGAGAGGTGAGGCCAATCCAGATGTGAACAGAAGTGAGTAGGTTCACATCCTCTTTTCAGTGGTGAGGGGCAAACTCCCCAAACGGTCTTCTCGCTGCTCTTTCCTATGTTGCATGCACAAACAAATGCAAACACGCACACACACAAACACAAACACGGAAGTCTCATTGTTGCTGTCTTTTTGTTTCTTGCTCTGTGAATGTGCACTGTGAGCTTTTCACCTCCTCTCGTCCTCTACCCCCCACTCCCCACACCCCACCCCACTTTTCCTCTTTTCACTCATTGTCATTCTCTCTGCCTTTGTCTCTCTCTGGCTCTTTCTCTTGCCCTCTTGTTTTTACTCTCACTTTCTCACCCCCACACGCATGCATCCCTCCCGTCCTCTCTCTCGTCCTCTCTCCCTCATGTCTTCTATCTCACCTCCCCCCTCCCGTTTGTTTTGGTGTGTGCGCTGGTGTGTCACGAAGGGGGTGGCGGTTGATTGGTGGTTGGTGGTTTGGACAGACACCTGATATTGGCACTGCCTTACAATGTGGGAATGTGTAACTTGTTCAAAATTAGGTTTCAGAGGTGGGTGTTGTCCTTAGCGATGGTGAGCACGATCACGAGAGTTTACACAGTGGTCCTTTTGTTTCTCCCTCTCTCTTTGTGTCTCTTATGTCTGGCTGAGGCACTTCTGTACATGAATTTGGAGTTCTTTCCATTGTTGTCGTGGTGGGGGTGGGGGGGTGCAGCAATAGTTCCTAAAGCCTGCAAGCCATGGCAGCCGTTCTTATTAGTCAACAGGTGACAGTCAAATGTCAAACCGCATTGGAGTAAACACGCTCTGAGTGAAAAGACAGACAGATAAGGAAGAGGGAGAAAAGGATGACAGAAGAGGAGAGGACAGGATAGAAGTCAGGATCCAGGTGAGGCTTTTGTCTGGTCGAATCTCACTGTCAATCACAGTGGACGTGGTAGCCTCAAGCCACACCACGGTCCATGCAAAAGTCGTCTGTTTATGCAATTCCATTTCAGCAAAAGAAACTTTGCTTGAAACTTGACGGTAAATTGCTGCGATCTCTCCCAGACCATCCAATCATGGCACAGCACAGAAACAAGGGAGACAAAGAATTTCAATGATTTTGCATCTTCACCGATTACTACTAGAATTTACTCAGCAGAGGGATCGCAGTCAGCCTGTGTTGAAACTGCTGAAATGATCGCTGAAGGGGCAAACCTCCGTTATCGACACTATGTATTGATGAACGTCTATGGTGATACACTGTGCGGTATATTGAGCTCTCAAGTCTCGCAGACAAAATTGAATGTCCTCTATGTCCAGTTCTCCGGCAGTCCACTAAGCAAAGCTACAGCAAATGAGAAACCCACCGAGATTTAGCAGACATCGATCTCAAGCTACACTTCCTTCTGTCTTCTATTCTTCTTTTACTGCTTCAACACTACTTTTCTTCTATCTTTTTTCTTCTTGCATCTGCTGTCTCCCTCCCTCTTTCTTACCCTTCACTGTCTCTTTTCTGACTCCAAAATGTGAGTCTCTCTATATTTAGATGCTCCTCTCCTCTCCCCTTGATTTCTCTCCCTTTATCTCACCTCCTTTTTTTTCCTACTCTTGAAGGACAGATTCGCAAAACCGCTCTGAGGTTCATCAGTGTTGTATGGTAGCTGCTTTTTGCTTGATGAGTGACAACGCAGCCTCGGGCTATTATATACAAATATGTTTTCATAAACACTTCTCTATCTATATGTAAATCAACGTGCAGCTCAGTTATTGTGCGGCAGGCTGTGGGAACGCTAGTTAGTAAGTTATTAGTGAATGTTGCATGTCGAGGGCTAAGTTAATATAGTGAAATTATGTGTTTTCCTTGTTTGTGTGTGCTCTGGAGTGTTTGTGAATTAGATTAGCTGGGAGTGAAGTCTCTTTTAATATTTGCTCTGGGGGGATGGAGGGTGTGCCTGTTGTCCTTGTGAGTACACACTTAAGCTGCGGCTTTTTTGCTCCCCTCTTTGCATGAGCTCATTGTAAGCTGCGGCCCAGTGCGGATTTGAGAAAGATGCCTCTGTTTGCTGTCTGACAGAGCGACAGTCACACCAAGTTACCCTTACACACAGACACACTCTCTGGACACCCGCCTCGGCACCAGATAGCGACTGGCCACCAGCAGTGAGTCACCATTATTCAGTCATTCACTTGCACATTCAAAAACCACACATTTTAACAAACAACAATTAGCTTTTAGTCCTCCGAGATTTCAAATATTTATTCCTTTAGGAGTGGTTTTTGTTGTACGATACATTTGTTTTTTGTTTTTTTACATTTTCTTCCGCCTGGTTACCCTGTGTTTCATTTCCTCCATACTGTTCACTCGCTCTATGTATGTGTGTGTGTGTGTGTGTTCTTGTCTGAGACCTTTGTAGCTGGTGACTGTTTTAACAGCTCGGGAACAGGCTGCCTGTGTTCTGTTTGGTACAGTCATGTACAGTCTTGTCTAGCTGAGTCCTGACAGGTTGCTTTTTTGCTGTGACAGGTTATGTGTTAAGACCTATGGAAGGGTCTGGACAACTACACGCAAGCACACACACACACACACACACACACACACACACACACACACTGAGTGGTTTGCTGGCAGAGAGAGGGAAGGTGGGTGTTAAATGTGAGCTGCTCCATAGCCTTATAATGTCATCATCACTTTAGCCAAAGAGCCATTTGGTGCTTTTCAAAACACTCGCCAAATGACAACATTTTTGGGAAACTGGAAGAGAAAAGGGATGCAAAAGTCAGCCAGAGGGATAAGAGAAAATTCAGTTCTTTACAACCTGGGACTTTTTAAAGTGTTTCAGTGTAAAGAACATGAGTGATCAGATGATGATGACGCACAGTTTGGGTGTGCAACAAAAAATGATCTTTTCCAGATCTCACCTAAATGTGAGTTATAATCCTTAATTGCTAATGGTGGAAGAAGTACTCAAATCCTTTACTTAAGTAAAAGTATCGTGGCGTAAAAATAATCAATTTCAAGTAAATGTCCAGAATTCAAAAGGTTACTTACAGCACTTAATACAGCACTTGATAATGTACATAGTTACATCCCACCACTGCTTATTGTGAATAACTCTAGTACACTACAGCCCTGTCTAGATACAGTATTTTATGTCTGGGGCTGTCATGTCTAAAGGTAAAATGTTCCAGTTATAGGAAATATTCAGTCTACTTTGATATTTTAGACAATAGTGTGGTTCCAATTTTGCTGCAACAATTTTGAGAAGGCCCTTTCCTGTTTGTCTACATGACAAAGAAATGTTTTTTTGATTTAGGTGAGCCCTGAACTCAAACCCATCAAACACCCTTGGGATGAACCGGAACACTGACGGCGAGCCAGGCCCTATCGTCCAACGTCCCTGCAGCCTGGTTCTAACATTTTGTGAAAAACCTTCCCAGACGATTAAAGGCTGTTACAGAAGTGTATTCAGGCCCATGATTTTGAGATATTCAACAATAATAAATGGGTGTAATGTTTTTGGTGTCCACATACTTGCATGTGTGTAGTTTAATGGAAACTAGAAAGTAAGCCAGCAAAATCTAGTGGATGTTCACAATTGGATAGTTTAGGAAATACTTTTAATGTTTGTCTTCATTTTCCCTTCCAAACAAGTACGCTAATGTTTGTTGTTTTATACAAATGTTGTAGGCTGGTTAGGAAAGCAAAAGGCAAAAACAATATGATACATCAGTCACCAGAAAAAAAAACCCTTACACAACACGCAGACAGTGTTCCCAGAAGTCATGAACTAATCCTGCTATTAGACAAAGTTGCACCTTAAAACTCCACCTCCCATGAATTCCCTTGTGATATCAGGGGTTTGTACAGATGAGTCTCCAAAGTGTTGCAGTGATGAAACTGGGTTGTACATCAGGAGACCACACAAGGTGGTCACATGAGACCCCGCTCCCCAATTCTCCACCATTAACACTACCACCAATCTCCTCCCACATGCAAAACCAAATGTAGACACTACTTGTGGGTGATTTCACTTCCTTGTACCACACATATATGTTTTTCAAAGAAGTCTTAAAATGATACTTAAATCTGAGTTATAAGTGGAAAGTACTGTCGTGCATTTTTGTTTAGCTAATTACAGAGCTGTGAAGATAAAAAGTAAAACTCACAAATAATCCTCTTGGGCATAATAAAATGATGATTCAACACACATACATATATACACATATACTTTTTGGGCTCTTTTTGATAAGCTTATACATTACCTGCACATATATTACTTGTGATTGCACTGCAGCTAAACTTTAGTAAGTAGAAGAGTGGAATACTGAGGTGCTGGTCATTTGACACTTGAATGACACCTCCTAACTCACAGATCGGTTCATCAGGGCTCCACCCCTGTTTGCATAGGTGGCCAATCCTGGCTGCACTCTGTGTTAACGGCAACGCAAATCTAACAAAAGACTCACTGTCTGGCTATCTGTTCCCGTACCTTCCCTTAACCCCCCCCCCACCAGCTGCCTTTCACATGGTCCCATCCCTTTTCTTCTCACATCCTTTCCTCCTCTTGTTCTACTCCTTTATTTCAAGCTCTCACTCTCGTTTCTCCCTGTCCTCTCACCTTCCCTCCTCTGCCTCCCTCCCTTCCGTACAGCCCTCTTTCTCCTGCCGCTTCGTTGTCTTTGCAGTCCTCCTCATCCGCCCCGCATCCCTCCTCCTTCCCGCTCTCCCCCTCCTTTCATTTTGGGTTCTCCGACAGTGGTAATGAGATGTTTCATTATTTGCATTTCACAGCTTTTAATAGAGAGAGAATTTAGGCTAAGCCCCGGGTCGTCAGTCAGGGAGTTACCATGGGAGACATAGCAGGCTTAGGGGCCTAGAGAGAAAGATAGCCCAGAAACTACGCACACATACGCACACACATGCACAAGCCTAAAGGAGGAAGACACCAATAAAAGACAAACTGAGAGATCAGTAGATATTGCATTTCTCACCCCTTTTTTGTAGCTCTTGATATGTCAGATAGTATCACTGACCCTTTGTGGGTCATTAGAGGAACTGAAGATTAAGTTGGTGCTCAGCCATTAGTGGTCAGTCTAAAGGACATCAACATCATCATCTTAGAGTCACACCTTATTTCTGGTCATTCTGGGATGATCCCAGTCTATCCTTACTATGGCTGGATTTTCGTTAGATCACTCTAGGCTTAACACCTTTGTGGCTGAAGGTGAGAGCACAAGGTGGCAGAGAAGAAAGCTGGAGCTGCTAATGTACACATTAGTGTGATAAGCTGGAAGGGAGGCGTACAGAGGCAGATATTTTGGCAGGTGCACTGAATGTGAACATGATGAGCAGCATAGAGGTCTTCAGGTGTCGGTGTGGAGAGTCCAGGTATTGTTTTAGGGCAGTGCATGTAGGAGTGGACTGAGAGGGTTGGGGGAGGGAGGAATGAAGTGAGTAGCGCTAAGTCTCCCTAAGCCTCCTGAATCCTCTTTGGTCCCTCTCCACATGACATGGCTATCCTTCTTTGAGTCAATCTCTTCCTCCACCTTGACTCCCTGGACACTGGCCAAAGAAACAGCGAGTGGCCAGAGAAAGGGAGAGCAAGGTAGAGGTGCAAAATGTGGCATGATTAGAGCTGGTGGGGAAGGTGGAGAAAATAAAGGTGGACAGATGGAGGGTGTGTGATAAAAGAAACAAGGGGAACTGGCAAGACAAACACTTGCAGGGAGATATAAAGAAGTCAGAGACAGAGATAAAATGAGAGACAAACATGAACAGTAGCTTATTTCCAACAGAAAATAAACTGCAAAGGAGCTAAGAACCAGCCTTTCACAGCTAATGGCTTTGTTGTGTTATTTTTTCTAATTGCAGCTTGCATGCCTGTTTGTGTCTAGCTGTGTGTTGTCTGCACGTGTATGAGTATGTGTGTTATTTTGGTCCGTGCCTGCCTTGTTGATGGGCTGCCACCCTGACTTGTCCCGGAAGGCTGCCAGCTCCGTCGGATTGGGGATTAACCCCGGGATAATGGCCTTGATGCCCAGTTGAGTGGAAGCAAAGCTGTTTAAAAAATATTGGCTGCCTGAGTCACTCTCCCCTCTCTTCCTGTCTCCCCCTCTTTTTATCTCCTGTCTCTATCTTCCTAGCCTTGCTTGTCTCTGCAGTTCAGCTCTATCACTTTTCTCCCTGTTTTTCACTGTTCTGTATCTGTCTCATTCTTTGGCTCTTTACCTTTTTCTTTTTCTTTTCACTTTTACTCCATTTCTGTGTCACCTCAACCCGTGTTCACAATGACCTTACAGGCCCCTGCCTCCCCCCTCTCCCCAAGCTAGCATCAGTAACATTTATCAGACATTCAGGATTATATTGTGGATTTGAAAATAATAGTAGTAAACTTTGAAATCTGATACAACTTAATTTTTTTTGTTTAAATAGAGGAACTAGCAGATTTTACTGTGGGAAGTAATGGCTGTCCTTTATCATACTGTCATGTGGTTGTAGAACAGTGGCACCATTGTCCAGCTGAATATCATTTTAATTCCACTTTTACATGCTGTCATTTTCCCCCTGCATTTTCTCTCATTATATGGAAAAAAATACACTTGCAAGCAAACCAATTCGTTCTTCCTGTACCATTTTAATTTTTCCTAGATATTTGCATATAATGTCACAGATTCTCTTAATATATTTTTCTTGAGGCTAACATCATTTATTTTACTTTGATTTGAAAGCTTTATATAATATATTATTCATTTAGTGCAGACCTGCCAACCGGTTTTCCTTTTCCACAGAAACTGACTACAATGATAAGCCAGTGTGCTGGTACAAATCACTACTAGAAAATATGCAAGAAGGAACGTGTTGGTTTTTTGATCTTATAAGATTTTGCAGCTGAGGCATGAAGCTGGGATGGTTGACAACATAAATGCCAACTCTTGGCTACTGAATGCTGACTTGAAATCTCCTCCTTCCTCTTCACATTCATTCACTTCTTCAATCTCTGGCCAGTTTTTACTGCTCCCTGCTGATTTTTAACTACAGTGCCAAGTTAAAAGTAGGGATGTGAAAAGGAGGGGATTCACTGCTAATAGAGCATCCTTAGAAGCGGAAATGAAATGAACCAATAATGTGTTGATACATATAGTTTGGAGATTTATTGCAGAAACTCTGACGAGTCAAACTCTGCACAACAGTACAGTCAAATGACAAATGTGTTTTCACAGATTTTTGGCCATTTGCAGCCGCCTAATAATCTGCAAACATATTGTTCATGTATTATCAACATCATTAAGCTGATAAGGCAAATAAGTTAGCAAACAGTTACTTATTTACACATCCAGCAGATATGCCGCTACATGTATTCACTCTCTTGTAACTCTGTCTTTGGCCTCCACCAACTCCTGAAAAACACATCTAGCTCTTTAACTGTTAAATGCTCCGCTATGTTTACTAGCTACTAGCTAATTGTGTCTGCTTGCAGTTCGGCTCTGGGCGGGTAGCTTATTGAAACTGTATCGCTGAAAATCGCTGCTGCTGCTGCTGCTAGAAATAACGGTGATGAGAGAATAAAACAGCAAATACCCAAAACTCAAACTCCCTCAGTTTGACATGCTTGTCCAACCAAAGTCATTTTATCAAATAATGAGCAGAATTGTTACATTTGTTGAGCAGAGGGCCACAATTTGAATGCAGTGTGATTAGCTGAGGGTGGCAATTTTGCAAGCAGCACTCCGGCCACAAAATGATCATTTGCCCTGACCAACTGGAAATGCCTTAATTCAAAATAAATATCACTGCAAGCATATGAAACTGATTGGATAATGGTAACACACATGAAGTTAAACCTTGTACCTGCAAAAATATTAATTAGGAGTGAATCAACAGACAGAAAGTGTGCTTCAAGTGATTTTTATTTCCTTAAATATATTGGGTAATCACGTATTACTTATTATTTGCCTGTGTGAAGATGTTTCATGGGTTGTAACATTTGAATTCCTCGTGAAATCCCAACACGAGCCTGCTGTGAAAGCTGTCTATGTGAAACCTCGTTCAAACAAAGTATCGCGCTGCCTTTGATCCAGAAGGACCTTGTGCTCTGTCTCTCCACGGTCCTGTGCGGTCAAGGAGGCAGAGAAGTGGCTCGGAGGGACAGGCTGCATTAAGAGAAGCACAAGCAGGAGGAAGCCCCATTCTCTCACTCCATCACACGTCTCATCTCTTTAGTCGTCTGACTGGGGCCTAAAGTGACTTTGCTTTGATGTGACCAGGACAAACCGGGTGTGATGCCATGACGGCTCTGCTAAGCGTGTGAATGTGTGTGTGTTTTTAGTTCTTGCATGTGTTTGTATATTTAGGGGCAGGGGCTGGATATGTGTGTGTGTGTGTGTGTGTGTGTGTGTGTGTGTGTGTGTGTTTTAAGGGGAACGGGGCTCTGGATTGTGTGTTTTCGTATGGGGGGGGTTAAGGAGGACATTCACTTTTGATTTGGCCTCAGAAGGGTGACAGGGACTTGGAGCTCTGGTGGCATGCTCTACTGAAACAATCGTCTTTGACCACAAATAAGCGCTCACAGACTGTCAGCCTGCCTGCTGATGACTTTTTCCTTGCTTTTTTCTTTTTTGCAGTGAAATTTCATAGAGGGATGAAAAGCTTTTTTCTGCTCTGTGACATCCTGAAAGCAGGCTTTAGTTTCTGTAGCCTTGGTGAGACTGCTAATGCTTTGGATGAGACACAAAAGTCTCTGCCTCTCTCTCTCTCTCTCTCTACTTGATTGTCTGACAAGTTCATTTTATCTTTCTTTCCCATCTTGTGTCAAGTGTGTATTTGGAAAGAAAAAGTGTGCTATAAATCAAGGCTGTACTGAACATGGTAGAGGGAGCGGGTTAAGGATCCTGTTGATGGTCTAAGCTCATGGGGGAAGATAGAGTAGCTCTCTGAGGAAATGAAAAGCTAGAATGAACACTGGAGAGGTTTTTGTGGGTGTTTATGTACTGTAGCAGGGGCAGCATTGAGATTGGTTCCTCTGAAAAAGGGGTCTTTGACTGGAGGGAATTGGACATGCTGAAATTAAACAAGCCAATTAGGCTAGCAAAGAGGTCAAAGCGCACTCCATTAAAGCTCCTCTTCTCTGCCTAACTACTAACTCAGTATGTCTCTGAGTCTGTTGAAGCAATAAATTTGATTAGACCTCTCCCTCTCTTTTTCTCTTTTTTCACAGGCCTTTTCTGTTGTTTTACCCTCCACTGAACATTGTTTTTGTTAAATTTGAGGCCCCATTTAACATGTCTTTGGGTGCAATCCTAGCCACACATTGACGCCACATGTGCTACACACAAACTCACACTCGCACACTTGCCAAAAAATCTTAATACTCCCTTAGAAACCTGGCCTCCTGCATCGTAGTGCAGTACCACACTGACATTATTATTATTATGAAACGTAGCACTAATGAAGTTCAGTCCCAGTGACCAGACGTACTTTATTCCCACACCTTGTGGTTGTTTGTCTTTACTGCATAATGCTTTACTGCATAATAGGGTTGTACACACACATTTTTTTTCTAACTTGCCTCGAGTGCTATCCAGACATGTAGATTGTTTTGGTTTTATTTGTCCATATTTTGAGATAGCCCTTTGAGATTTTTGTCTCCACCCCAAAGCAATAGAGGTGAACAAAATGTAGTACTTTCGACCAAAAACAAGTCCTTGGAAATTGTTGATTCTGCGTTCTTTGGATTATGTTGAATATTGAGATACTTTTCTCCACAAATTAAATTCTATTCACCTCCAT
Organism: Nannoperca australis; assembly: GCA_036023655.1. NCBI lineage: Eukaryota > Metazoa > Chordata > Actinopteri > Centrarchiformes > Percichthyidae > Nannoperca > Nannoperca australis. The sequence continues at coordinate 21,111 of JAVQJD010080180.1, forward strand.
TGAATTGGAGTTGAGGAAAAAGTCTCAGAGACAGAAATCCATAAATGAGGGTCAAGACATTTTACATGTGTTGAGAGCTTGAGGTAAGTGAGACAATAACTGTAACTTCACCTGCTCTGTTGCAGAGTAGTAGAAGAGTAGTTGCTGCGGCTTCCATTAGCATGTTGCTTGCTTGCTCGAGTGCTTGTCATTGTTGTTACTCATTGATACTGGGACTATGAAAATGGCAACAGAGATGCACATGGAGAGCTGGGGGACTCTGACCCAACACTTGAGAAATGGCAGCCTTGTTCCAGCTGTTGATTTTGTATAGCTGGCTTTCTTTCACTGCTTCCTCGGAGCTGCCAATAGATACACGTTTCAATTAGGGGCTGCTGACCAGTGTGTGCTGTACAGTGACCCTGTAAAAAAACGAGGAAAAGCAGGGTATTGAGGTATTTCTAAGAGAATAAATGACTTCTTCCATGTTTTATGTGGCTTTGAGAGGGAGCCTATATTATACTGTGGACTGGTCTATACAACTGAATGTGCCAGTGGCCCTGAGAGAAGAAGAGCAGTGAGAGAAGGAGGGGAGCTGCTGTGTCTTTAAAGCCGCTCTGTTTGTCTCCAAAGGTGAGAGGTGAGGACGCTCAATACCTCCATCAGGGCAACGCATAAAGGAAAGAATATCTCAAGGTTAGAACGCCAATATATATTTTGTAACGAGCTGGAAGATAAAAACACTTGCGTCAAAACTTGCCTTTTGAGACTCTGAGGGACACTGTTATTCTGCATTACCAATCAAGTTTCTTCCTCCTCACATTTCTTTATTTCTGTGACTTAAAGAAACGCCAGTCAAAGTGAAAGGTTGTGAGCTAGCCATGCATTGATCAAACCCAAGACCCGTGATTTTTTATTTTTTTCAGAAAAAGCGAGGCTTCGGCAGTTGTCACCATCAGTCCATCCGCTCGTCCACTGCTGTTCATAGGAGGTGTGTTTGTCCAAGTGGACGTGGGAGACACTGTGGATTTATCTGATCTTACAAGCCATCAGGTTGAGCAGAGCTTTGCTAAACATGACCTGAAGTGTGCCGGCCCCCGAGCAAACGCTGCTGTCACCTTGGCCAACCCGAGCTGTCATCTCTCAGAATGGCCCATGAGAGCTGACAGCTGTGGCGTTCCCAAAACAAATCACTGCTGCGTTTGGTAACACTCTGCGTCCCCACGATTTAGCCCTCACCAAGACGAGAGCGGGAGCGGCGGCTGCTAATGCTCTGGCTAATGCACTGCCTGTGTGTGTTCTTCTGTGTGTATGTTTGTGTTTGCAAGGACTTATGCGGTTTCTCTTTGTTTTTCCGCCACCTCATTGAATGGTTCAACATAGCGATGTGCTTATCTCCCTTTATCTCCTTCTTCTCTCCTCTCTCTGTGGCCTTCACCTGCATCCTCTCTGTTGTGTGAACTCAAAATCCCTCTTGTATGTCATCTAACCTGTGCACAGAAAAAAAAACACAGGTGATAATGTTTTATCTACACTCAAGGTAAACACCCATTTACATCTTAAATCAATATTTGTGCGCCCAAAAGCCGCAAGTTGAGAATTTCTATGGGATAATAGATTTTGAGCTTCTCTGTGGCTTTTATTTTGTAAGATTAATAATAAAATATGCCATTATCCATGTCACACTATCATGAATCCTGTCAATAAATACTAAAAAGTCAGACTTCATTCACTGACAGTTGAGCAGCTTCACAAATTGTCATTAAGGGTCTTTTTCTCTGTAGTTTTCAGAAAAACTTTGTTCACAACCTTGACTGAACTGTGCAAGATGAGAAACAGTGAGGTGAAGGTTCAAGAGTGAATTTCCGTCTTAACTAGACAGTTGATTGAATATTCTCAGTCGAAGGAGAGATGAGAAAAAAATAACAAGGAACTGAGGCTGTGTTTATTGATAAATTTAATGGTAAAGTGCTCTGTACTAAATGAGGTGTTTTTCTCCCTCTCAACTGTTTTGTGAAAGTGTCAGGCTTTTTAACTGACATTTTTAATGAGCTTACACACACACATACACATACACCAACGTACACACACACAAACGAACCTGTCAGACACGGTTTAAACACAGAATTCTTTGACTATTTGTTACTGGGATGTTTTTAGACATCAAACTACGGCAGTTGCGATGTGGTTTCCATTGATGTCATTGTATTTATGTCACAGTGATTCTTACCCTGGCTCGTCTTTAAAGGAGTGGTTCAGCTAAATTTGCTTTTTTCTTCCCCCTGAAATGAAAATGAAACCAATGTTCTAAGCAGAGGGTTTGAATATAGCTACAGCCATCAACCATTTATTTGGACTTAAAGGAGAAATATCTGAATTCGTTGCCAGAAATCTTGTTTTCTTTTCTAGATATTTACAAACTGGCTTAGATTCCATTGCTCCTGTACTTATCTTCCTGCTGCTGTACAACATATGGTATACTTACAATATTTTGATATTACAAGATGTTACTAAAGTTAATTTCTTTTTTTGTTTCCCAGCAGACGTTTGGAGGAGAGGCTTTTGTTCAGCTACACAGATGAACAACAGGAAGGAGGACATGGAGATTGCCTCTCACTACCGTCAGCTCCTCAGAGAGCTCAATGAGCAGAGGCAGCACGGCATCCTCTGCGACGCCTGTGTCATCGTGGACGGAAAGATCTTTAAGGCCCATAAGAACGTCCTCCTGGGCTCGTCACGCTACTTCAAGACTCTTTACTGCCAGGTAAGGGACTGCTGCACTTGGGAAGAAGGGTCTAGGGAGTCTGTTAAGTACTTGTTTTTCTCTCAGATCATAGTACTTTCATTCTGTATGTTTTCTAGTTGCGAAAGCAATGTCAGAAGTCGTTTTACCCTGCATTAGATAAATAAACAGGAATACACTCATATGGACACTCTTTCTCACCCTTCAGGTTAAAAAAGGGGCAGAGCCTCACCACCAGACTACTGTCACTCACCTGGACATCGTCACAGCAACTGGCTTCAAAGCCATCCTGGACTTCATGTACTCAGCGCACCTGGCCCTAACCAGTAAGAACGTGATCGAGGTCATGTCAGCCGCCAGTTACCTGCAGATGACAGACATTGTCCAGGCCTGCCACAGCTTTATCAAGGCTGCACTGGACATCAGCATCCGCTCTGAGATGGCTGACGAACTGGCTGACTTTGAGATGGGAGCTGTTGCTGCTGCTGGCATAGGCGGAGGTGGAGGAGGTGGAGTAGGTGGAGTAGGAGTGGGTATAGCAGGACCAGGGGGGGTTGCAGGAGCAGGTTTAGGAGGAGGGGGAGGAGGAGGAGGAGGGATAGTGGGCATGGCTTCTGAAGCCCTGGCCTCCATCATGTCTGGTCGCAGCACCTCCCCTTGGCTGGCGCGCCGCACCAGCCCGGCCAACTCTTCTGGGGACTCGGCCATCGCCAGCTGCCACGAGGGAGGCAGCACGTATGGCAAGGAGGACCAAGAACCCCCCAAGAGCCATGAGAGCCAGGAGGAAGCCTGCCATGACTCCCAGCCTGCTTGGCCGCACGACTACAGACCTGTCACCGTCAAAGAGGAACAGGTGTCCCCCGCCTCCTCCTCCCACCCCCGGGACACTCCCAGGGGGGCAGCCCAGAGCCAGGGGGAGCAAGGGGCTGGAGGTGCTGCTGGAGGAGGTGGAGAGGGACCCTGGCAACCCCTATCAGGGTCAGGGCGGAGGAAGAACAGGAAGAACAAGGACACGGTCAGACATATTACCCAACAGGCTGAGAGGAACTGGGACAGAGAGAGGGACAGGGACAGGGAGAGAGACAGGGACAGCAGGCCTGGATCCCCTCTGCCCTCCATGTTGGCTGTGGCTGGATGGAACTACAACGGACAGGAAATCCCAGGTAAGGCTGATGAACCTGCTTCTTACAGTGTTTACTATCTCCTGTTTTTAGAAGGTGCTACTGCATATATTTATGTGATATAGACAAAACTGACAGTGCAGTAGGTTTCAGGTCCGAATATTGCTTTTACAGTGGATTTGTTGGTTAGATTATTAGTTTAGTGTCACAGCAACAGGCAAAATGAACTTAGACTGGCTCTCAAAATTGGAAGGATGGACGCGGGCCAAAAGAAAGCAGACTTGTACTTCTTTGGAAGAACTTTGCGGTGCTGATTTGATGACTTTGAGGCTGTAAAGGTTCCCAGAGCTGCTGCAGTTTTGTAATGTTGGCACTTAGTTAGTTATCCAGTCGTGTAATTAGTGAATGACTGGTGAGCTAATAAGATTAGGTTAGATAATTAGGTGAAAGTGTCTCAACCCTCATCTTCAAACCTCTGCTTCCCTTAAAAAGACACTTTCTAACCAATATGGCAGCAGCTGCATGCAAGCAATACAACTGCTTTGTTGACTCTGCTTGAACTGAAGTTCAACAGCGTGTGCATGACACATATGCACTTGATACTTTGAATCCCGCGTGGATATTTCAATGCATGTCAGCCATCTGCACAGTTTACTAGTATGTAATGACCTCTTTTCCTCCTCCGGGGTTGAGATTAACAAGCTTACGTGTTAGTTGTCACTAACGTGTTAGCCCTAAGATGATTATCTCAAGTCTTGGAGGTGTGACTGGTGAAGCCTGGATAAATGCAGCAGGATAATACAATCCTCTTCTTACTGGAGTTTATGTAACTCACACTCCCACATAAACAAATAAAAACACAACACAAACACACTCAAGCGCATATATTTATTTTGAGAAAGCATCTCTCGATCCTCAGCCTTGCAGAATTGTTTAGTGAATTCCTTTACACAAAAACCTAATACATGAAAAACACTTAACTGTGTGTGTCTGTGTGTGTGTGTGTGTGTGTGTGTGTGTGTGTGTGTGTGTGTGAGTGCACTGGCAGGCCCAAGGCGTCGATAGGTAGATCATTAAAAGTAAGAGAAGCTAATCCTGGGCGCATTAAGGGAGTTGGCTGTGAAATGGGCACACGCGTCGCGCAGCGAAAGAAAACAGGATAATTGAATTGACCTGGGTCACTGCACGGATTACCAGCGCGTCCTAGCCATCCCAGGCTCCTCCCCCTCTCTCTGGGGTTTAGGGAAGGACCTTCTGGAAAGGGCAAGAGGAGGGAAAGGGGAGAGAGTGTGGTAGATGAGAGGGGGAATATAAAGGAGAAGAAAATCAGAGAGACAAAAAAAAGGAAAGGCGGAAAAGACAGAGCATGCGTACGGGCCTATGAGGGTTTGTCTGCTTAGCTCCAAGTGTCCTAAAGTGCCAGATTTTCTGACCTGCAGTCAGAACTTATTATGGTGCCCAAATACATCCTGTCTTGAGCTTCAGAGTCCCACACATGCACAACCACATACACCCACAAAATAAATGCCACTATTAAGTCTGCTGGCCAGTTCTATGGTTCTGTACTGTGGTAGAAGGTAGAGTTTTAGTTTGGCTGTGGTGAGGCAGCCATTACAGAGAGAGGTGTTTTCTCACCTAAAGGTTAGAGGAAGTGTAGTGTTGCTGCTAGTGTAGACTCACCTGGTGTTAGCCAAAAGATAACCATTTAGCCCCACTTTCAACTGGGACTAGGCTCACAATGGAGAAGCGTGGGCAAAGGAGAAAACACAAGTCTTTGTATCATGAGGTTATCAACTATTTGGGTCTCCTTCGGAGGACTGACCTTGCCATTTAGCTGTGAAATATCATGTTACCAGTGGGTTTACATGACGTTTAAGAGTGGTATTGTAGAACAGACAGGATATGTTTCACTATTGTGTGTTGAGTCAGTGGTTTCTGTGTGTTTATCAAAGGTTTGGGGGATTGGTTAACATGTTAAGTATTAAAGGAGTGCTCTTCTATTTCTATCATTGTGACACCATTACATTCTTACAATGAAAAACCTTTAGCGTAAGGACATTTTTGTTGGATTTTACTTTTGACCAAGTCAGGGTCAAAATACACAAGATCTTAACAGGCTTATGAGAGTTTGTCTACTTAAGTCTTAAGTCTCCCTAAGTCTGGATTTTGTCACCTACAGTAAAAGATCCCAATTAGACATGCGGGCATATGGCAGGGCCAAGGAATTAGTACAATTCTTTTTAAAGTTTCTATTTACAACATTGCACAGCATTGCAACATAGGCATGGTAGACAGCAAAGAGCTGTCACATAATCGGTATGACACAGTTGGAAACACCTGCTAACATATAAAAGAATATTGATAATGAATAAAAAGAAATATAATGAAAAAATATAAAACATGGCACTGTCACTGTCACCGTTGGATTATCCCTGTTTTGATGATGCGTGACATAGCAGGTCTGCTATTGTATTCTTTAATAAAATGCATCAAAGTCATTCAATATTCCTACTGGCATGTGGTAGTTCATCCAGTCAAACAAAAACCTACATTTCAATCATATAAAACAGAGAAAAGTAGTAAAATATTGGGAATTGCTTGCTAAATTACTTAAATGATTAAAATTGATTATCAATATTGCATTTTCTGTCGATCAAGTAATAGAGCATTTTTGCAGCATACAATTTGACTTGTCACAGCACAGTTGTTGTTAATAACACTAACGACCACTCTGTCATCGATGACTCTGTTCCATTAAAGGGTAACCCTGGTATTTGCATACCTGGCACCTGTTTTTACACATTTGGGGGTCGAAATGACTAATACTTACCAAACGGTTTGGAGTTGGTCAAGTAGGTTGCCTCCACCACCATGGGCAAATTGGTTGCAATGGCTGCAACGTAACCCTTGAGGGCAATTGTGCCCGTGAAAAGTACATCCATTAAAGTGGATGCCAAAAGTGATTTTTGCCATTGACAGGCTCAGATTGAAATTCAAAGTGTCGAAAGTATCGCTACAGAGACGGACCATTTTGTTAGACTCTTCTCTCCAACTCTGGCTTTGCACCGTCATCTTCCTGCAACAACTCAACATCTCACAGACTTTTCCTTGATTGAGACTTTGAGATCTTTACTACTTCACCAATTCCCAAACTTTTGGTAACAAAATGTGTAAAAATAGGGCCCAAGTTTTAAAATACCAGAGTTTCCCTTGAACTGTTCCAGTAAGCCATGACAGTACTACAGCCTGTCTGTACTGTGCTCAAGTAGAATAAATCATGTTACCAGTGGGCTTACATGACGTTTAAGAGTGGTAGTGTATGACAGTCAGGATATGTTTCACTATCAGTTGTTTCTGTGTGTTTATCGAAGGTTTGGGGGATTGATGAACAGGTTTAGTGAGGTCATTATGGGAACGTGTACGGGGGGTGGTTTGAGGTTTTGGTTATGGGAGTGCGCTCCTGTTTCCATCATTGTGATGCCAAGCCAAGGTCAAAAATACACAAGATCTCAAGGAGCTTATTAGAGTTTCTCTGCTTAAGTCTTAAGTCTCCTTAAGTCCGGATTTTGTCACCTGCAGTAAAACATCCAAATTAGATGTAAGGACATATGGAAGGGCCAAGGAATTAGAAATGATCTACAATTCTATTTAAAGTTTCTATTTACAACATTGTATAGCATTGCAACGTAGGCAAGGTCGACGGCAAAGAGCTGTCACATAGTCGGTATGACATAGTTGGAAGCACTTCATCACATTTTCAATTATATAAAACAGACAAAAGCAGTAACATGTTGGGAATTGCGATTTATCGATCATCAAAATGATCATCAAAACATTAATACAGTTTCACTGGTCACAGCAGGAAAGGCACAGGTCATTTTAAACACTAACAGTTGCTCTGCTAATGATGGCTCTGTTCCAGTATGTGTCCCAGTAAGCCTTGGCAATAATACGGCAGGCACACCTCAACATCAGGACCCTGAATGTGACACACCTAAATGGAATGGTGCCATTATTAACAACATTAATTACACCTGCTTTGACATGTCAAGATGTTGTGAGTGTCTGTATTGATTAAGTAACTGACCATTTGAGCAGTGTGAATCCTTTGTGTTTAGTGGCAGGCCAACAGTCTTGCGTTAGTTGTACTGTTAAGCGTAATGTTAGTATTTGGGAAGCAGGATTACTGAAGTTGAAGATAAAAGAGCAAACATAAGTGTCAATGTGTGAGTGTGTGTGTGTGTGTGTGTGTGTGTGTGTGTGTGTGTGGGGTTGTGATGTCGTTCCATGAAGTCCAGTTGTTTGTTTTCGTGAAGGGATATAGTAGGCATAAAGGAGAAAGGGCACCCTCAGTCTGAGATGAGTTTAATTGCTTCATTCTTTATTGATGAGAAGTGCCTAGACACACACTCTCTCTCTCTCTCTCTCATTCTCTCTTTCTCTCTCATTCATCTGTGATCCGTGTCCATGCTTTACTATTATAAATGCTTCCACTAAATACAACAGAGGGGGCTGCTTGACTGAGGATTTCACTGGATTATTCTGTAATATAAGGATAATATATAGCTGTGTAAAGGCTCAGTGTATTAGCGCAGACCCGTTTCCAAGCGCTTGTATGAAAATGCCGCGTGCCTGTGTTGACATAAACAGCTGCAGGAATTAGGATTTGTTTTCTTTAGATCCCCTTCCCTTGCAAACATCTGCTGTGTTCACTTGATGTCATTATTGAGGCCACTGAGCACACAACTTCCTTTTCTCTTTCTGGCTAACGCTTGATCTCCCTTTGTTCTACTCACCTTGTCTACTGACACAAATATTTGAAATCGTACATGTATATTAGGAAAAATAAATCAGGACTGCTTGCATTCCAGTGATCTGATCGTGTGCGTTCCGTTTAATATTATATTAGAGGTGACAATTTTTGAGGACGGGAGTTTTAAATAGTCTCTACTTCTCTTTCCTGCATGTCGTAAACCTTGAAATAATTACCTGGAATTATTTTTAGTTTGGCCCCCGCTGCTTCTTCCAGACCTGGATTAAAAAGCATCTTTTTCAAAGATACAGTGTTTTTAAATTAAGCGTCAAGCTTTTTAAAATAATTCAATAAATTCTTCTTTGATGCCTCATATCAGCCTCTCCTCTTGTAATCCATGTGGTGCTGAAACAATGAGTCGATAGAAAATCAATTGATAGAAAATCAATTGGTAGAAAATTTGTTGTCAAATGATTAATCATTATCAACATTTTCTGGTTCCAGTTTCTCTAATGTGAGGATGGGCTGCTTTTTTTCTGTTCTTTCTGACATTTTATTGCCTAAATAATGAACTGATTAATTGAAAAAAGAATCACCAGATTAACGGGAAAAAAAGATGAAAAAAATCTCATATTTCACACCTAATTCCATAATATCTGTAGTGTATTCTGACTCAACACCACAGGCTACACTCTTATAACACTAGAGACAGGTTTAAAACCTTGGATGTATAATTTACATCCTGTTTGGATCCATGCTAAAAAATATTTCAGAATTTACACTTTCAGTTCCTTTCTAACTCTAGACATCATGGATAGGTATTTTATTAAAGAGCAATATGCAGTGTAAAGACATAATCACTTGAAAGTCATGATTGCGTATTTCTAAAATAAAGATTTTTCTTTCTGTAAATGTGTCAGTTTGTCCACAGAGGCCTTACCTCCTGCCACCACAATTTGCAGTCTATGCTATTATTTATTTTATTAAAGTAGGTGTCACCCCTTCAAACAAAATGTTGTTTTGGAGGCAGAAGCCTGAGCTGGTGAAAACATGAGTTAACAATTGATTTCTCTCCTACATCCTTAGTACTTGGGGCAAACACCAACTTGATCTTTATCCCACATTTTAACAGCACTGGAAATACTTTTTGTTTGGTTTTTTTGCTGGTATTTAAAAAAAAACATAGAGACACACACACACACACACACACACACAGTGACCTTTAGTGGCAGCTTGGGGGATTTTGGCAATCCGGTACATGGCCGGTGTGATGTACACACACTCATACACACTCACACACACACAGCTTAGAGCATCTGATTATGTAGACGTGAACGGTTCAATCACATGTGGGCTGTTCTTTCCATTTCCCTCTAGCTGTTGCACATTGATTACATCGAGAATCTTTTTTGAAATCCAACATCTTTATCTGACTCTCTTCCTCTCCTCTCTGTGGCCTCAGAGTTCCCCTCCTCAACCACTAATACACACCCACTTACAGACACTGACAAACATACACATGCCCACAAAGAGATAAAAAAAAAAGTGAAATCTCGTTTTTCCGTAGAACCTTTTCCTGTTTATTTCAGCGAGCTCGGGAGTGCTGCAGTTAGCGCTGCATGTTTTGGCTTGTTTGAGTTCAGATCTTCATCCTCTGGAGCTCCGGAGCCTCCTGGACTCACGTGGGGCCCGCAGACAGGAGCTCTCAGAAATGCCCTCTAGTTTGCACTTCCGCATAAACTTTCTCTCTTTTTTTTCCCTTTCTCTCTCTCTCTCTCTCTCTCTCCCTGCGCTCCTCTCCCCAAGTCTCGGCAGTCTAAAGGTGAACACTTGAAATAATGAATCGGATCCCCCGTTCGCCCCCTTCCTCTCTGTATTCCAGTTAAGACTCTCCCCATAGTATTTGCACTTCATTAAACTTGAAATAGGTTTAATATTTAAAACACCGTGAACAGATTTCAACCCCCTCACCCCTCACACACCTCTCCACTTTTTCTCTCCCTTCTCCTCGCTCTCGGTTTAATAATCTACTCTCATATTTCCTCCCTAATTCACTCCTCCTCCTTCATTAAAAACCAAAATAGATTTAATATTTCAGACTGTGTGGACTTAATTTTTAACCCCTTTCTTCATGACTTGGTGCTTGACACGCCATGGGTTAGATAACTACATCATGTTGAGGTCTCTACCTGTATTTTCTCCTCTCAATCTGTCTTTCTCGTTTTTTTGTGTTTTTTTGTGGCTCCTGGTTCATCTTTCTTACTTTTTTCACAGTCAGTCTATTATCAGTTCTGTCTCTCACTGTCTTTGTACTCCAGACCTCTGTCTGTGTCTCGCTCTGTGTCCCCCACCCCCTATTTGCTCTGCCTCTTTGTCCTCTGACTGCACAGATGATTTCAGCCCTTTCCTCCCACCCTATTGACTTTTGTGGCCTGCTCACCCCACCTCCCTCAGTTTCCCCTACTCCCTCCATCCTCTCCTTCCCCTTTATGTGCCTTGCTACCACACATACAATTGTGACGGAAGACTAAAATACTGTTCTGTCCCCCTTTTTCCTCTTTGTCTTTTTCTCTTATGTCAGCCTCCTGTATAGCCCCCACCACATTTTTTTTAGTTAAAAGTTCCATTATCACCGTGGTAACCAATCATTTCTCACCGCCCACCAACCATCTTTGTCATATGACCTCACATCCTGCTGGACATTATGGGCAGTCCACCAGCTAAAAGCCCCTTCTCCTTCTCCACCACGCCATCACACCACACCACACACACATTCACACAATTTTTCACACTCTTGCTGTCTGTCTTTTCCTCTTGCAGCTCTTTCTCTCTCTCTCTCTCAGTTCTCAATACTGACACCTGCTCTATTTATAATTCTCTGGCTTTAAAAGAGCCATTTTGGACAGGAAGCTGCCCCCTCCCCACTCCTGACCATGGCCTTTTTCCAAAACGTCAATGCCCCCCACCTCTCCACCTCCTGCCCCTGGAACAGGCCGGAGAAGGATTGCTGGGCAGAGAAAAGGAGGAGGAGGAGGAGGAGGAGTGTGTGTGTGTGTGTTAGCAACCCCACCCTGAGTGCACCTGGGTTGGCCCCATGTGTGAGCTTTAGTCAGCCACGGCCCACACACATGCTGTACACACTCACCCACTAACGTACAAATACATGCATTCATAACACCTGCAATTGTCCTGTAAAATCTCTGTACAGTGCAACCCCTGCATTTCATGTGGTTAAACTCTGTCTCCACACGCACACAAAGACACATCTTTTGACATTGATAGCTCAGGTCTAAGAATTAAACTACCCAAAATGCATCCTGACAGGATGTCCTGTTGGCACGGTGCAGGGGTGGGTGGGTCAGGAGGTTTCTGTGGTTAAACATTCACTGCAGTACCCCACAACTAAAACCCCGTCCCTACACATCAACGCACATACTTCAAATTCGATCACAGCCCAAATGTCTAGACACAGATATATTAGGTTTGCGGTTCACTTTGTAGATAACACACACACACACACACACACACACAACGAGAATGCACTCAACATCCTCTATAACTCAGCTCACTTATTTATTCTAATACTCAATTCCATCTTTAAAAGAAGATAATACCTGAGGGGCTTTGGACCATTTCTTTTTGCTTCTCTGCTTACTTCACAAAACAAACTTTCCCTTTCATACCAGAAAAGAATTACAGTATGATTTCAGCTTATTTTCATTTAATTTTGGTGTCTAAAAAAATCAATAATACCCAAATCAATGTCAATCCATGTTTTCTCCCACTTTCTGTTACTGTAAGTATTATCTATGTTTTCTTAAAGTCTGATACTGTGGGTCCACCCTTAGACAGAATTGAGACAACCTCCTCCTCTACTAGTCTAATATTCTCAAAATCTTGATGGATGCAACATTAAAAAGTAATGGATTTTGTAACTACAGTTCCCATAATGCTTTGGGAGCTGTAAACAGGAAGTATAATGTTGCCATGCAGTTGGAAACTTAAAACGTATAAATCAAGATTCTCAGGTCTTTTTTCTATGATATCTAAACTGATATATGAACATTTATTCATGACGGACATCAGAGTTAATATCCTCTGAAAGAGTAAGTCACACTGACTCTAAACATGTGTGTATCATGTCTGTGTGTACAGTTTAGAATTTTGATGATCTCCTTTCACTTCATGCAGTACCTTTGCCTCACGTGACGTTGCGCTCTCCGCTGTGCTCCTTGGGTGCTTTGGAGCCTAAAACCTTGTGAAAAACTGCCTTACATATGAGCGAGGCCTCCTTCTCCTCTTCGATGAGAGATCCGTGACAAGGCATGTCATATCTTTTGGAGATATGAGATGGAGATGTGATGTGGTGTGAGCTAGGATGCCTCTCTCCTCTCTCCTCTCTCCTCCAGTGATCTGATAGCCAGTAATGGGCCCGTGAGCCTGGCAGCACTGCTCACTGTGGCTTATGTGTCACACTGTACCCAAGAGTTAGTCGAGCGCAAGCAGCCGGGATATTGAGACTAGTAAAGTGTGTGTGAGAGAAAGAGAGGCAGCTATATACACTGGCAGACTGACTGACAGGAATAAGCAGAAACAGTAACTTTTGTGAAGAGTTTAACCTAAAAGAAGTGCTCTACAGTAAGCCCATGGCTAGATCTCTACTGTCTTTCTCTCTCATTTTCAGTCAACCTGGAGTTCCTCTTTCCCTCTCTGTTTATTTTAGAAAGGTGGCTTTGTTCTATTTACTGTACCCACTCCCTTGGCGGCCTCTACCCCCGTCAGACCAGTTAGAAAAGGGGAGCGACGAGGATGAGGAGGGGGGTAGGTGGGTAGAGAGAGGGAGGGGAGGAGGTGCATGATGTTTGGACAAACGGACAACCCGAACAGGATATAGAGGTCTACAGCCTGTGGGTGTGTCGGTTTGGCCAAGGCACAGCTCATAAACACACGCGCGTGCACACACACACATACAACACACACACACACACACACACACACACACATATGTACACACAATCGTGGGAGTGTTCCCGCTGGAGGGCAAAGTCTCCCTTCCTCTTACACATTCATTCTCTCCTTCTCCCTCCTTCCTTTCATTCCCCCTTTCCGCTGTCACACCCCTCCACACCTCCTTCCTTTAGACCTCTCTTTCTCCTTCATCCCTCATTCCTTCTCTTGTGACAAGCCCCCCCCCCTTTTGAAAAGAGGAAAAAAAGAAAGTGTTAAAGATACAGAAGAGTTGGCCAACAGCAATGAGAAACTAGGAGAGGCCAAAATCACCACAGGGGACAATTATGGCTTGCACTGTGTACATCCAAGTGTGTGCCTGTGAATGTGTGTGTACGTGTGTGTGGTTCCTTTTGGGTTTGATAGTTACGGAGGCATTGAAGACAGTCCTAGAAGCCACTACTTGTCCTTCACAACTATTTCCCCCCTCCTTCTCTCCTCTATCCCTCCTTCCCTCTGTCTGTTTGGACCTTCCTTTCCATCCCGTCAGTTCCCGCTGTCACTTCTGTTTTCACTCATCTCGTACACTGGAGCAACGGCCGCTGCTTAAGTACAACATGTGTCTGTGGGCTTCAAATAAAGGCAGGGCTGTGGGTTAAACTTTGTCCTCATCAGTGGGATCTTTGAGCTTCTGTGTCTGCTTGTTTGTTCTTGTGAAACCGGAACTTCCAGGTTGTGTTAAAGTAAGAAACCTACTTCATCTCATTCACATTGACATTTGTAATAATGCAAAAATGCCCAACATGACATTCCTCAACGGTATGTTATTGGCCTAGAAAAGGATGGTAAATTTTGAAAAAGCAATGTCATATTGTTATTTATTGAATATTTCTGTTTTTATCTACTTTTAACAAACAACACAGCTCTCCACAAGAACAAAACCCTTGAGCGTTAAAGGTCTCCAGACATGGACTAAGTGGCTAAAATGTATTTTTTTATTATAAATGATCAAATAACTATGTGTAACAAGAAAGAGTTCATTCATTGTGACGAACTCTCAGAGAAATATCACACCCTATCACACCCCTAGCAACCAGCTTGTGAACATAGTGGAGTATTTATTTGGTGGAGGCCAAAAAAGAACTAAAAATAGAGTTAATATTGCACTCGCCGGGTCACCAGAAACATGACTCCAAATTAAAGCCAATGTTGCTTGGTATCTGCTGGATGTGTAAATAGGCAACCGTTTGCTATATCAACTATAAAGATGATAATATTTTAATGTTGTGTTTACAACCTGTTTTCTCTACCCCCAAGAGGCCAAACGTTTTTGCAAGTTTAAATACGAGCATAGAAAGATGCAAATAAAATGACACGGGTAATGGAGCAACAGTTATGATGACGTATAATGTACACAATGCCACACTGGAAAAACATCATGGGACATGTAGTTTTTTTTAATGCTAATTGTTTATGTTTATTAAAATCACGATGGGTTCAAGTTCTTACTGCAGCAGCTGTAGTAGATACTCATTTAGGTTTACCCGAAGAACATGAGTCATCTTTATTTCAGAAAGACAGATGAAAGAGATATTGTATCAAGTTACAGAAGCTTGTGGAACAGCAGCGAGCCAGGAATTGACGCCAGGACTCTGTATATCCTATGCTCGTTGTCATTAAACATGATGCTAGTTTTACAAAAAAGAGGCCAAACACTCCTTTGTTGCTTCTGTCTCCCCCTCCTTTCCCCCAACCTCTATGCCCCAGATCACCTGCCTGCTTGTACTCCTCATTGTTTCCACCTTCCTCCACCTCCCTCTGCAACTCCGTCCTCCTTGCTATACCCTCGTACACCAGAACCAGCATGCAAAGAATAACTTCATCTGATCCGTTTGATCTCCTTTCCACTCTCTCTATCTCTCTCATCTGCCCCCATCCCTCTTCCTTGTGAGTCGGTATCTCTGAATTTAAAATAGTTCATGGGCTCATTTCACAGGGGGACCTCCTGCAACAAGGGTTACCCATAGGTTTTTGTTAACACAAATTTCCCAGTTGAGACTACATCTGACCTGAGTAAAAGAACTTGAAGGATGTGAATTCAGAGTGAGTGAGAGAATACTTCATTGCTGGAAGAGTGTGTGAGTGTGTGTGTGTGTGTGTGTGGGGGGGGGGGGGGGCCTGTAAGTTAGATAGACAGTGTGTGTTTGTTTGTATGTGAATGTGGTGTAATTGTCTGTGACCCTGGCTTTTTCTTTTTCTTTTCGTGGTTAGACTGTTTGGCCTTACCATAGTCCCTGTGGCCTCAGAGACATCCAGCTTCAAGGTTTTGTGTGTGTTTCTGTGTGTAGATATGTGTGTGTTTGTGTGCGTGTGTGTGTGTGTGTGTGTTGTACTGGAGAGGAGAAAGGGAGCGATGGGGGTTAGAGGTGGATTTGATAGCATAGGACACCCAGACCCCTCTCCACCCTCTCCTCCTCCATACCCTCTGTTCAGGTCTTGATAAGTGGAGCCGGAGTCTGTGGGGGTTAGGGATTCCTGTCTGGCACAAACACACACATACACACAGAAACACACACACACACACACACACACACGCACGCACACTGGGATCCGCCCGCTCTACATTCCTGTGTCCGACTAAGGAAGCAGCCTAGCCGTCTTCCCCTCCACTCCCAAATTATCCCCTTCTCCTAAAGTCACTGCATACTTATCACACTCCTCTCTACCTCTCTCCTCCAATCTCCAATGTTTTTAATATTCACTTGCTCTAATAGAACATAGAGAGACTATGTCCTATTAGAGCAAGTGAATATTATTTACCGGTAAAGTGACATAATGTCACAGTGTTGCAAAGTAAATACGTGTTCAAAACATGCCTCGTATCATTTTCATCATGATGACAAGAAAAAAACATGAAAGACTGCATTGTAAACATTGGACTTAATGCAGTGTATAGCCAGATAACACAAAACCTAATTTAAGATATGTCTGCTCCTCATCTGGTCATTTCTGTTTGATCTTTCACTGGTCACTTTAAAAACCTTTTTTGCTCATTGCTCCAACTTTAAAACATACTCTTTTCCCCTTTACCCCATCCCTCCCTTTCACCCTCCTACCGTTCCCTCTTTTCTCTCCCCCCTTTCACTATCTGACTGTTTATATCTTTTACCTCTTTCTCTCTTTCCCTCCCTCCCTGATCCTATTCCTCCCTCCCTCCCTTCCAGGGGTGTGTAACAGGGGTTAGGAAGGGTTCATGTGGTCTCACACTGCCCTTCTCTCTAATGGCTTCTTAATGAGAGAGTCAGAGAGGGAGAGAGAAGCAGGGAGAGGAGCAGTCTCGAGAAGCTGGGTGAGATATCAGTAGTTCTGCTTAGGGCGCTGACTCTGTGTGTGTGTGTGTGTGTGTGTGTGTGTGTGTGTGTGTGTGTGGGTGGGTGTGCCTGCGTGCATGTGCGTGTGTCAATATGAGGCTGTGTGTACTGTATGTGTGCATGTGTGCCCGCAGTATCTGACTGACCCCTTGCTCCATTTTGAGCCCTTTCTGAGCTCAGTGTTCCTCTCTGGGGAAAGAGGAAATGACACGTTTGTAGCCTTGAATAAGCGCCGGGGCTCGTCACACGCACCGTCCACTGGGTCTGGCTCGGGGGTGGGTGGGAGAGCGTTGTGGAGGTGAGGGGGGAGGGATTGGTGGGGTGATGGGGCCCGCTCTTTAATTTGCACAGCTTCTGCTGATTTGATCATAAGCAATTAATCTCAATGGCTCAGATCGGCTGCAGTGGGGGAAGAGAAGACGAACACAGTTCTCTACACGCATGTGTCCCTCGCCCTGGTTTTCCCCTCCGTCCACACAGTGGGATTTCCACTGCTCTTACCTCTTATACTCGTGTCATAGAAGAAGCATGCTGTGGCAATTTTGCCATCTAACTTTTATCAGCTCACAGAGTGACACAGATCTCCACTGATCCACTAACACAAAGCTTGCAGCTTGCACAGGTTTGGCTCCCTCGTCCACGTATCATTTGTCTCACTTCCTCCCCTTTGTTTAACCCTTTCGATCTGTATCCTCTTTTGACCTACACGTCTGTGCGCGACAAACACTGCAACTCGCTCCTTTACGCTCCCTTTCTGTCCAGCCTCTCTGCCAGATTTCCTTCTCCCTCTATCTCCCTCGCCCTTGCTTTTCCTCTTCATGGCACCGTACTCCTCCCATGCTGAGGCCAGAACTCTCTCCATTGTTGGAGGCAGGTTGCCAAGGATACAAGCACAGAGAGGCACAGTCTTAATGTTACGAGATGGGAGAGATGAGCAGAGAGAGGGGAGAGGGGCAATAGCTCTTGTACTCTCTGGTCACTGGGAAGCCTGACAACACACTAATGCTCTACAGGGAACACGTAACACCCCCTGCTCCCCACTCTGTTTAGTGTCCCTCTGTGGACGGAGCACAGTGACACCAACTGTTTGTGGACGAACCTCTTGTACTGGTCATCTGCTCTCTGCGCCTGTTGTGACTGTAGTGTATGATTGCAGTATACGTCTTCATGTGTTGTTTTTTTGATGGGGACTCTTGAGTGGCTGGTCTGCACAGCATTTGCTCATCTTAACAAAAGGCCGAAAAAGCCAAACAATCAAAACAGATTTTTTTTTAGGCTGTTACATTTATTAGAGATCTTGTTTGTTGCTGTGAAAGGTTTCTTGATGCTACAAACCTAACATAGCAAAAATCACAATTCATCTTTGTCTATAATGTCTTATTTTCTTTGAACAAGGTGAAAGAATCAGTACAGTGGTGTTATAGTTTCATGCCATTTATTCTAAACTAGTATGATAGTCCAATCTTATTTCCAATAGAAATTAATATGTTTCCTAACTTTCCAGTTTTCTGTTGCACTGACCTGCTTTATTCTGCCTTTTTCTGTGAGTCACTAATTTTGGGAAAGAATTGTGAATGCTTTGGAGAAGCACCGCACTCTCAACACAATGCTAACAGGCTTAGGTCCAAGTGTTTAATGATACAGCCTGATTCTTGATTCGTCGTGGGAATAGGATGAAATCATCATTCCAAACAGGATTTATTTATTTGTTTATTTTATGGAATGTGTCTTAACCGTTGACTGTGAAGACTTGCAGAGGCCCGGACTGGTAGTTCTTGAGAAAAAATGATTTTAAAGATTTACAAACAGACAGCAGATGCACACACTGATATGCACACTCTGATCTGGACTTCCTTCATTGGGTGTATGTGTGCTCTGACATGCTCATGTCAAGTGCAGTTGGTGTGCTTGGCATGGTCATGTGTGGCTTAAGATGTTTTCCTCTCCAGTGTTTTACTGAGATACTTTTAATTCCATGTGTCTCAGCCTTTAGTTTCCTATTCTCATGTAAAGTTTTGTAATATATTCATTTTGACAACTTTGTTTGGTTGTTACATTTTTCCTAAATGAATTTCCAGGGAGCAGTAAAGAAATAATAATGGCTAGTTAGTTGCCTCGAGCTTCTGAGCTGGTCAGTGTGAGTCGATGAGTGTGTTAACCCACACACCAATAACCCACAGGCTCTGTGCAGCATCCCCACCCAGAGTCTTTGTCGTTTTCCTCCTCCACTTTCCATTATCCCTCCTCTCAAGCTCTCTGTCTCTCTCTCCCTCCCTCCCTCTCTCTCTATCTCTCTCTCTCTCTGTCTCTCTCTCTCTCTCTCTCTCTCTCTCCCACCTCACCCTTCAAATACAACCCTGGACCGGGCTGGACGGGGCTTTTGGGCACGTGCCCGCTCACCAGTTCCTCCCCTGTGCATAAAGCCAAGACAACCCCTCTCTCAATCTCTCCATCTTTCTTTGCTTTTAGCACAAAGCCCTGCGTGTCTGCCTTCCTTCCCCACCCAGCATTCTTTCCCCATGCAGACCTCTCCCCCGCTCTCTCTGTCGACTTCCCTCCTACCCGCCAACTCGCTCAGCCTTACCCTACCTTTCATTAGCCCACTCTTTATCTCACACACTCACTCGGCTCGCTCTCTCACCCCTCCACTCTCCTATCTCTCCAGCTTTTACACTCCCTGTACTTTTTCTCTTATTCTCCCCCCTCAGTTGCTTCGGCTTTTGATTCTGATACATCTTCATTTATTCCTCTCTCCCTCTCTTTCCCTGCTGACCCTATTATTTTTATATTCTCTCTCTCTGCCATCACTCCACTCTCTCTCTCTCTCTCTCTCTCTCTCTCTCTCTCTCTCTCTCTCTCTCTCTCTCTCTCTCTCTCTCACACGCACCCACCCCTCAC